>GL379888.1:62690-74614 GCA_000143925.2 Caenorhabditis brenneri | reverse complement strand
AAGAAAGGGATGGCCGAAGATCCGACAACTTGACGGCCCCGATATCTCACCACGAAAACTACCGTATAAATTTAATTGCTACCGTAAGAATTATCGACTTTCAGCGATTTTTCTAGCTCTCCCTCGGAAAAAATAATAAATATGCGTTGAAAATCGATTAAAATTCATGAAATTCGTAAAAAAAATAAGCATTTTCGAATTTTCTTACGGTAGCAATTAAATTTATACGGTAGTTTTCGTGGTGAGATATCGGGACCGTCAAGTTGTCGGATCTTCGGCCAGCACTTGTTTTTACACTGAAAAATTTTCCGGGAAAACAGGAATTCCGAATTTTTTACCGAAAATAATTTTTCGTAAAAAAAATTTCGGAAAAATCGAAAAACATGGAAAAAACACATCTTATTAGATTTTTCCGTTATTTTTCCCGGAAAATGCCAGAAAACCCGGAAAAATCGGAATTTCCGTACAAAAAAAAAGAACTGTCGGTCAATTTCCAAAAAAAAAACAATTTCAAAAAACTCGTCCACGCGGACTACACGAGCGGAATTTTCGAGCCAAAAAATTCCCGCGGTAGTTTGAAAAAACACATCGTTTTCTTCATAATTTTTTCGGGTTTTTCCTTGTTTTTTTTCCGAAAAAAAAAAACAGTTTTCGAAAAATGACCGAAATCTCGAAAAAAAATTTGGGCCGAAAATTTTTTTTTCGCACAGCCCTGATCGTCATGTCAAATTCCAGAAAATTTCCAGAAACACAGCAGAATTTTTAGGTACGTCCCTCGGAACATTTCCTCCCCAACAAAACTTCACAACAGACAGATTTTCGAAATTTCCGAAAAACTCATAAAATCCTAAATGAATTTCCATCCAAAAAAAAAGGCGCGGATGCATAAACAGACCTATAAATAGGGCGATGAGTGTGGAATGAGAGAATGAAAAACAACACACTAGACCAAAAACCTCTTCTCCTTTTTTTTCCAGACGAATATCGGAAAATAGGAGGCTGGCTCAAAGATTAAAAAGAGCCAACTAATTTCTTCAGTAGCGGTAGGGGTAAAACAATGTACGTTGAGAGAACAGTGAGCCCCATTAGAGAGTTAGACAATCAGACAAAGTGCCAACGATCAGTGTGTGTGTGGAAAAAAAGAAAAAAAATAGGGTGGTCGAAAAAGAAGTGTCTGCGTCTCTAACCAGTTGAGGGGAACAGACCACGTGGGACTGCCCTGGGAAAGAAAGAGAGAGAGAGAGAGAGAGAGAGAGAGAGAGAGAGAGAGAGAGAGAGAGAGAGATGTGACAAAAAATGAACTTTTTGTTGACAAGAGAATCTTCTCGGAAGAAAAAAAATCTTTTTTTTTTGCAGGTCTCTAATACAATGGCATGGGATTGAAAGTTTGCACAGCTCATGATCATTAGTTACTGTTATAAACAGGGGAGAGAGAGAGAGAGAGCGAGAGAGAGGGAGAGCGCAGACAGCTAGACAGTATGACTTCTCTGCGTGCACTCGTCGAGCTTCTTTCATCCAAAAAGCGCATTCTTTGCGGGGATATCATGGTCAGAGTTTTGCGAAATTTTTTTTTCGATTTTTCGGAGAAAAACATTTTCCCCAAATTTTTTCTGAAAAAAATTTTCCGTCCCAAAATTCTTCGCGGAACCTAAACACCATTTCTATCAGAAAATTATCAAGAAAAAAATCGAAAAAAATTATGAAAAAAGCGATTTGTTCTTTTAAATTACCGCGCAAAATGATGGCTCGAAAAATTCGGCTTGTGTAGTCTGCGTGGACAATTTTTCGCAAAAATTTGTATTTCCAATGAATTTCGATGTTTTTACCGGCTTTTCGTCTGTTTTCCGGTTAACAATTTGGTGAAAAAATCGAAGAAAAATTGAAAAAAAAATTGGAAATCAAAAATCTGGAAAAAAATCTGTCTTTCAGTTTCAATTTTTTCAAAACAATTTTTGTTCCAAAGTTTTTTTTTGCTTCAAAATTTCGGGAAAAATGTGTTTTTCCTGTTTTTTCATTCCGAAAAATACGGGAAAAATATGCTTTCCGGGTATTTTTTTCTAAAAAAAAATTTTTTTCGCACAGCCCTGGTCCTGATGCTTGATCGGCAAATTGAAAAGCCTACAGTAACATCTTCTCCGTCGCAGGACCCAAATTGCAGCAAAAAATGATTTTTGAACATGAGAAAATTTGCAAAAACACTCTCCATTGGGGGATTTTCAAATAAAAAAAAAACAGTTCCCAAAAGAATAAGATCTCCGTCGCTCATCATCCAAAAGTGCACTCAAATAAATGGGTCGGCGATTAAAAAAAAGAAAAAGATCGGATAAGAAAAAAAAAGAAGAATGTTTACTACTTTCTTACTCCCTTCCTCACAGGACGTTCTTCTCTTTCTCTCTAAAACTCTCTTCTCTGCAAACAAAACCTCTTCTCCGGAGGACGGCCTAAGTCAGTCTGTCTTCACCCACAGGGTCGAAACGAAGAAAAAGAAACCCCTCTATTGTGTGTTATGGTAAAATTTTGGACGACAAAGAAGAAGAAGAGTCAGGTGGTCTGGTGATGGTGTAGATGGGATTAAAATTGGTTTTTGAAAAAGTGAAAAAAAGAAAAAACCACAGTACCAGCTAGTGGAGGTTTTTTAAAAGAGTAGAACTTCTCAATTTTGATTGGGGATTTGGAAAAAAAAGAGATAATTCCACAAAAACCCACAACCCAGATGGTTTTGATAGCTCCTGTAGGCCATGGTTCTTGAGATATCGTTTCTATAATTTTAGGCTGATGGAAAGAGTGCAGTTCATATTAGCCTCACTTAGCAGATGACTGACCGTTTGTTTTTGATGACCGCCTTTTTGATGACGCCGTTTTCCACGTTGTAAAAGCTAGGCCAATTCGGCTGGGAACGCTTGCTGGCCGAGTTTTTCAAACGTGGCGGACGGCGTCATCAATGGGGCGCGTAGTCATCTGCTATACTTTCCTGATACATTTCCCACCGGTCCGACTGATAAAATTTCGCCAAAATCAAAATTTTGGGCTTATGAACTGATCAAAATGTAGATCTTGGTGAGTTCTGCACTCCAAAAACGTGGAATCTCCGTTCGAACGCTGCATGAGGCCGTTGTTCAAGAAAAATCGTAAAAAGCTCCAGCAGAGTTATACGGAATGGCGAAATCAAAAAATCCGGATTGCAGAACGCGGAATGGGTTTGAAATTTCCGGAAAACGGAATTTTTTTTCACATGGGTTAGGAATTTTCTATAAATTGGTGGTCTGAAAGTAGCTGTCCCTCTAAGTGGAATCTGAAATTTCGAGTTCTCACTGGAGCCTGTGAGGGACTGAAAACCTTCATCTGAAAGTCAAAAAAATAAGGAAATCAATGGGTGGGTCAGAATATCAGAGGAAGAATTCCAGACTTTCAGGCTTCAGCGTGGGCTAGAAATTTCAGAACCCACCCACAGGGAAAGCTACTTTCAGACCAACAATTCATAGGAAACTTCAAACCGGCGTGAGAAAATCATTCCCTTGTAAGACCTAAGAGTTTTCCCGTTCGAAAACCGGTCAAAAGGAAAATATCCTAACATACCCTACAAGAGAATTTTCAAAATCCTATCTAAATTTCAATAACTTTTTTTCTGGTGACTGTCTTCCTTGGACCGGCAAAACATCTTCCAGCTCATTGATTTTTTTCAAAAGTTCTCAATTTCCGCAACATTTTTACTCTCTTTTTCCTAAAACTGTTTGTGAGTGAAACATATGACAGCTCTCCCTCCCTCCCATGAAGAACAAACATTCCAATATTTCAATTGTTCTTCTCTCTCTCTTTTTGACCTCGTGGAAACACACACACATTTACGTGGCAAAACCAATAATCATTTAGTATGGGGAGGGGGTCTCGTCAACAACAAATGAGCATACATTAGTCTAGGCGAGCCCTCTAATAGAGGTACACTGCATGTTTAAAGTATCATATCTCGGTTGTAACAAAAAATTGCAAAAAGTGGTCACCTAAAGAATTATTTATCAGCTAATTTCAAGCATTTTATCAGTTAAAAACTTTTTCCTACACCTGAAAAAAACCGAGATATGCTGCTCTGAACACCTAGTACTGGATGAATTACAGGTTTTTTACCGTACGCCATTTTCAGAGCACTATATCTCGATTGCCTTCAGAGCTAACAAAAACTGGTTAACTAAAGAATTTTTTATCAGTTTATTTTGAGCATTTTATTAGTTGAAAACTTTTTCATATCTCTAAAAACAACCGAGATATACTGCTCTGAACACCAAGTACTAGATGATGTACAAGAAGCACCTGGGGTAATACCGTAATCCTTTCAGATGTTCAACCAGACCAGAATTCTGGGTGCTCATTGAAATTTCAAAAATTCACCCTTTCCCGCGTTCGGAAAAATCCTAGAAAAATTCAAAAATCTGGAGGACAAACAAAGCGAGAATTGGTAAAAAACAAAAAAGGATCCCAAACGATTTTCCCGAACTCAAACTTCCTGTCTCGGGAAGCCCCATACTATATGCAGAATATCTCAGTTGCCTTTGAAGCTATCAAAAAGTGGTCAACTAAAGAAATGTTCAAAATGTTTCGCTAAACATTTTACTAGTTGATCACTTTTTGATAACTTCAAAAGCAACTGAGATATGCTGCTCTGAACACAGAGTCTGCCTAAATTCAGGGATACGGTGTCATTAACGAGATTATCTTTGAAAATTGCGGTAAAAAATCACTTACAGTTTTTCCAAAAAATCAAACATTCGACTACCAGTCCAATTAACAGTTATGAATAGGCAACACTTCCCTTCCTAACAACAACAACAGGTCATCCGGTCATTATCATAATAATTATATGGAAATACCAGTCTCATATGATCCCCTTCTACTTCCTCTTATCCAAAAAAGCCTTGAGTTTTCTTGTCCTTTTTGCTTTTTTCGTCCCCTCACTATTCTCAGTACGCGTTCTTTGGTTGCTCTAAGAAGGGAGTGTTTTTCTCATGTGGGTTAGGAATGTTCTATAAATTGGTGGTCTGAAATTAGCTGTCCCTGTGAGTGGATTCTGAAATTTCCAGCCCTCACTGGAGCCTGAATATCTGGAAATCGTCCTCTGGAAATCTGGCACGCCCCTTGATTTTCAATTATAGGGTGACTTTCAGATGGAGATTTCCAGACTCCCAGGCTAGGATGGGGGCTAAAAATTTCAGAATCCACTCACAGAAGCATCTACTTTCAGACCAGCAATTCATAGAAAATTCCAGAGCCACTTGAGAAAAGAATTCCCTTGTGAAGAGGGCAATACACAAAAACTAAAAAAAAAAACTCACTTCCTCTGTGAAAATGCCATTTGGGTCATCATGAGGGGCATCAGTGGATTGAGGAGAGTCGGCGATTTGCTGTCTGGAAATTGAGAACATTGGGAGAAAAAGCTTCAAATTCTACAGTGATCCTTTTTTGTGTTCCTCGGCCTAAATCTAGCCTAAACTCACCATCTCTAGTAGAAGTACCCGGATCGTCGGCATGCGATGAAACGACGATCGACGGCAAGTCGAGTTGCATCTGGAAAATTTCTGAATAATACTGACAGTGAACCCCAGGAGTTGGCAAAGGAAAGGAAATAAGAAAAAAAGCTGTTCGGGAAACCTAGGAAACCTAGAACCTAAATTTCTTTATTACGGGAAACAGAAAAGTCAGAAGAAGCCAAAAGTTCTGAGAAGAGTATAGAGAGGGTGAACAGAAGAGTTAATTTAAAAAATAAGAAAAAATGGGTTTCAAAAATCTTTGGTTTTTTTTCAGAATTTGTGGAGGCGACCCTGGATTATTACTGGCTGAATCAGAATCGAGATTGTAGGGTCTTGCAGGGTGCGAAACAACTATAAAATATCCAAATTTTCATGATTTTTTTATTCTATTACATGAAAAGATGTATTTGAAAAGGCTGAGTTCAAAAAGTTTGGCCACGATGCAGAAATTTGCAGAATCAAGTTTCCTCAAGGTCCCAAAACTTCAGTTATGATTCTGGGTAGCCTCTACTTTTGGCTTTGCAGGTTCAGCAATTTCTTAGACCTGCAATGCTAGGAAAAAGGGCCTACCACCAATTTGAGGGCGTGAATTCCGGAAGTTCTCTGTTTTTTTTTGCGGTTTTTGCAGGTTTTGACGGAAACCTGAGTTTACAGGCATGGTTAAATTTGCTCTTTTTGAATTCAGCAAAAAAATTTCAAAAAGATTCTTATTTTTTCAGTGTAAAAGCACGTGCTGCCCGAAGATCCGAAAACTTGACGGCCCCGATATCTCACCACGAAAACTACCGTATACATTTGATTGCTACTGTAAGATTTATCGAATTTAATCAATTTCAATCGATTTTCAGCGAATTTTCTAGCTTTTTCTTAAAAAAAAAACAACAATTTGTTGAAAATCGATGAAAATTGATGAAATTCGAAAAAAAAAATCTTATGGTAGCAATTAAATTTATACGGTAGTTTTCGTGGTGAGATATCGGCGCCGTTTGTCAGACTTTTAGAGCACTTGCTTTTACAGCGATCGCCATAAAAATAGTAAGAGCTCTCATTGTTCGCAAGGCTTGCTCAGAATAGGAAAACGGTTCCGATTTTCAGGGAAATTTTCCAGAAAACATAACGAATAAAGCGGAAAAATTCGGAAATTCCGAACCAAAAATAATTTCGGAATCATTGGTCCTCTAAATGTTTAGTTTTAGAGAATCACCACGAGAAAAGAACACAAAGAAAACTTGTATACATTCTCTTCCCAGAAGGAGAATCATTCAGATGGAATGCAGAAAAAAGGGGAAATGAGAGTGGAATGTCAGACAGGAGCAATGCAAAAAAAGTGGTGAATAAGAAGAGAAAAGAAGAAGAAATCAAGGAATAAAACGGGCGGAAAAAGGGAAGGGAGTGGAAAGAAATAACCAAGTTAATTATGTTTCTTCCTATTTTTTTCTGGAGAAGCAGACCCTAAAAATGAAATGAGGTCTGCTTATTTTTTCGCCATAATTTCGGAATTAATTTTCTTTTGGAATTAGAAATTCAGAATTCAGAATTTCTAGTGACGACAACAGTGTCGTTTTGGCTGAAAATACGTCCCCATATCCCAAGAAAAATGAGAATGTGTCTGATTTTTCACGCGTGAATGGACTTTTTTTTTTGGGCATGTGGGAGGAGAGGGAGGGAAATTGAGATGTATGTTCTTTGGTTTTTAATAGATTTTCAAAAAAAAAAAGAAAAAAAGATTTTGGCTATGCCGGGAGTCGAACTCGCGTCGAAAATTTCGAAAACAAGAGTGATAACCACTAGGCCACACAGAGCAACACCAGAGTAAGAGGGGAAGGGCGTATACCCTCTTGCGCAAATTCAACCTTTCTTGGAGGCTGTCGATCAGGACAGTGCGAAAAAATTTCGTTTGAAAAATTTTTCGACGAAAACCGTTTCGCCACTTAGTGACCGAAAAACCATTCTAGGCTGGAAAATCACGAGAAAAATCGAAAAAAAAAATTATGCAGACAGCGATTTTTTTTCAAACTGCCGCGCAAAATGATGGCCTAGAAAACTTCGGTTGTGTAGTCTGCGTGGACAACTTTTTCGAACATTTTTGAGAAAAAGTTGTATTTTCCTCGTTTTTACCGGCTTTTCATCCGGTTTTTATCGAAAAATTTTGCAGAAAAAATTCGAAACAAATTTTTCGGTGTTTTTGACCCAAAATGTTTTTTTTTTTCAAAAAAAAAACACAAAAAAACTCCTGTCGTGTAGTCTGCGTGGAAAACTTTTTCGCCTTTTTTTGAAAAAGTTGTATTTCAAAGTTTTTACCGACTTTTCATTCGGTTTTCATTGAAAAAATTCGAAAAAAAATTCAAAAACATTTTTTTGTCCCAAAAAGTTCCGAAAAATTTTTTTTTCGAAATATTTTTCTCGCACCGCCCAGCTCCGACCGTCTCCTAAGGTACAAAATCCCCTGGCTAATCATGCTTATGACAACATTTTTGATGTATGCACTCTCCAAGAATAGAAAACTAAGAATGAAAACATGTGAATTGTTAAGTATATATGAGAAACACGCCACTAAACATTGGATGATCTGAAGGATAAGAACATGAAAAACGTCAGCAAAAAAATAATTTTTGATCACACACTGGGAGCACTTTATATTATTGTGTCGCTAAGGTATATGCAGTTCAAAGTGACGTTTTTAGAATAAGATTTCGAAAAAAAAGGAGAAAGGCAGACAAAGAAAGGGATGAGTAATGTGTTTTTGAATTTTTAAGCTAAAATAATTAGAGGTAAGAATTCTTTTTTTTTTTTCGAAAAAAAAAAGCTCGTGAGTCACTTCAGATGGCATTCAACTGGAGCCTAAACTCGTGCTGAAATTTTTATGCTCGAAAATAATTCATAGGTTTATCGAAACAATAATTTTATAGTTCGAACACAGAGAACGCGCATTTTGTGTACCGAAACTCAGAAATGCTGAAAGTGCGCTCTATTGAACTTGACGCGAAAATTCGGAAAACTGTGTTAATTCGTAGAAATTACAGGTCAAACTAGACAGTTTTTACAGGTTTCATCAAATTTTTGATGACTAAAAAATTCAGAAGCAAGCGCGCTCCACTGGAATTGCGCGGAGATTCAAATTTCAGTTAAGCTGCACCGCATTTATTTCGCAAAAACTTAGTTTTCATCGATTTCCGTAATAATTTTTCGGAAAAGTAGGTTTTTCCAATAAAGTCAAACCTGTTGGATGAAAAAAAAATCCGAAAAAATGAAAAAAAAATTTCCGAAAAAATTTCATTTTTTGATTTTTTCTTGTAACTAGTCTGTTTTGCGTAAAAAAATTAATCACAATTTCATTCAGAAGCAAATTTTTTAAGTCACAGAAATTTTGAACCACCTCCAAAACTCGGAATGTTCGCAGCAGAGCGCGCTTTCTAGAAATGGACGTTTTTCAATTCGTGCAAAAATGAAAAAAACACTCTGCGCCTTTAAGGTGATTTCAATTTCACTTCTCTCTCCCTGGAGCATTTCTTAATTCAATTGAAAGCCAACACCAAAAATCAAATTCCCGCCAACTTGCCCCGCCAAGTTGGTTGACGGAAAAGAGTGTTAGCCCTTCCTCTTCCTTCTAAAAATGTCTGGAAAAACAAAGAACCCATCTTCTTATCTCCCCCCGTTCCAATTGCTTTTTTTTTCAAAAAAAAAAAAAAAGAGACAAACAGAGAGAGTGAGAAAAGATTGAAATCAGTGTGTGAAGCATTTAGGAGCACAGCCACCACCACCAGCACAACATGCCCAACTTCGGGAGAACAACACACTCATTCATCACTTTTTTTCGATGAAAAACATGTTCAGATGGAGACGTTTATTTTCCTTTTTTACTAGGATAGACACCCTCCAAAAAAAATGAAGAAGGGGGGAGGGGCAATTCAATTTGGCGGGTGTGTATGAGTGCCCCGAGGAATATGTTCGTGTTTAGGATCAGGGTTGTTCGACAAAAAAATTCCGAGAAATTTCAAAAAAAAAATCCAAAAAAAAAACATTTTTTTCTGGAATTTTTGGAACTTTTTGCGACGAAAAAACCAAAAAAAAATTTTCATTCGAATTATTTTTTCTGTTATTTTTTGTTCATAAAAATGGATGAAAAAGCGGCAAAAACACTTGAAAAACTAAAACTGTTCGGAAAGTTGTCCACGCAGACTACACGACCGGGGTTTTCTAGGCCATCATTTTGCGCGGTAGTTTGAAAAAACAAATCGGTTTTTCGATGATTTTTTTGGTTTTTCGGAGGATTTTTCAGTGGAAAATGGGTTTTTTGCTTCTAGTTGAAGAAAATTTTTCCATCGGAAAATATTTTGCCGTAAAAAATATTCAAAAAACTTTGAGAGCGAAAAAATTGAAGAAATATTATTGAAATCTTTTTCATCGATTTTTCGATAAAAAACGAATGAAAAGTCGGTCAGAACAATGAAAAAACATCAAAAAAACCCGATTTCTTTTTGAAAAATTCAAATTTTCACGAAAAGTTGTCCACGCAGACTACACGAATGGAGTTTTCTAGGCCATCATTTTGCGCTTTAGTTAGTTTTTTTCGGTTTTTTGAAAGATTTTTTTTGCGAAAAATAGTTTTTTTTTCAGTTTTGAAGTAAAGAAAAATGTTTTTACCGAAAAATTTTTTGCTTAAAAAATTTTTTTTTTAATTTTTCGGACAATTTTTTTTGCACAGTCCTGTCTAAAGCACTCGATTCGAACTCAAAAAGATAAAATTCCTGCCAGAAAATTCTCAAAAGCTCCATAAAAAAAAGAGAAAAGAAAGCAGAAAATGAGTAAAGTTGGTCCATTTATGACATTCCTCCCCCCAAAGGGATAATTGCCTGAGGGTGGAGGCACCCCCGTTTGACATATGACACCATACTAGATTTTTCAGTTGAAAACAACTCTGAATGAAACTTAAAATAAAGAAAAAAAAACGATGGGACTTGAGGGTTTCTTCGGGGTGGAAGAAGACGGATTTAGGAGTGTTTTGATGGGGAGATTAGAGATGTTTGTTGAGAGGTGTTGGTCAGTTTCAGAATCTGCAGATTTGAGAGAAAATAATGTGTTTATCGGGAGAAAATGGTGAGGGGAAATGGAAAGAAAACAAATTATGCCCCTTTAAATATGGACAAAGAGAAGACGACGCGCGGCGAACCAGTTTTGATCTACCGCACAGGGTGTCCATTCCAAGCAAGCGCGCTCTGCTCGATTTTCTTTTGGATGATGGAGAGATTATGCGAATCAGTGTAAAAGGCAAGTGCTGGCCGAAGACCCGACAACTTGACGGCCCCGATATCTCACCACGAAAACTACCGTATACATTCAATTGCTACCGTAAGATTTATCGATTTTTATCAATTTTTTTATCGATTTTCAGCGATTTTTCTAGCTCTTCCTCAGAAAAAAATTGATATTCATTAAAAATCAATTGAAATTGGTCAACCTCGTAAATATTCGCAGCAGAGCGCGCATGCTTGGAATGATCACTCTGTGCGGTAGATCAAGAAATACTTTTCAGGGGAAAATTTTAAAAAATCGATAAAAACTACGTTACTCAGAAATTCTCAGAAAAAATCGCGATTTCGGCGTTTCAACAAAAATTGGAAATTGAAATTTGAATCGCTGCGCAATTTGAACGGAGCGCGATTGCTCGAACTAAACGAAAATATTGGAATTTTTGATCTACCTTCAAAACCGCTATACGGCGCGCATTCAAAAAAAATTATTTGCCAACAAACGTTATAAAAATCTCGTAGCCAGTCGACGAAATAGGATTATAAATGAAACATTTTAGCATCTAAAGGGGGGAATCCGACTAATTAGCATTTGCTTTAATGATCAAACACCTCGAGAAAAGAGCTGATTGGCTTCGTTTTGGAAGAGAGGAGCTGTACACTTTCAGTCTCTTTCGTCAGAATGTTTTGAGCTGACGAAAGAGAGCTGAAACAGAAAAAAAAGTTGCTTTTACTAATTAATGTGGAGCATTGAACATGTTTTATGAATATTGAATTGAGTGTGAATTTTCAAAAAGAGAGAAAAAAATTTTTTTTTCCAAATTCTGAATTGAAAATTCAAAAAGGAAAAAGGCACGAGACAAGAAGAATTATGTGTAATGATAGGCTTCTTCATCTTGAAATTTGACTACTACTCCCCTTATTTCTGTCTTTTTCCTCTCGATTCGTCACCACTCTTGTTTTTTTTTCTTTGCTTTGTGACGAAGACGCTGAAATTTTATTTACGGAGTTCCGCTCCCAAAGTAATGGGCGGTCGTTAATTCTGGATGGGCTGCTGGGCAAGAAAAAATTGGTTTTTTTTTTCAGATTTTTCAGGTAAATCAGGGAATCAAAACGTCACTTTTAGAACTGTCCTATATCTCAAAAGTGGGGTTCT
>GL379888.1:16355-62583 GCA_000143925.2 Caenorhabditis brenneri | reverse complement strand
AACCTGAAAGACTGAACAAAAACTGTTTTTCGGGCTCGCAACATCTCGAACCGCTGACAAATAAAACATATTTTTCTGCTCGATTTTAATCGCTTTTTTGGAAACTAGATCAAAAGTAAATTTCAAGCAGTTTTTTTGAAAAAGAAATTCCGAAAATATTTTTCGGTCAAATTTTTTATTCAAAAAAATTTTTTTGAAATAACATTTTTTCTAATTTTCCAGAACTTCGATTGAATTCGAGTCAACACATTTGAGATTTGCGCCTTTCAATTTCTGAAGTTTCGCAGTCAACCAGCCGCTCCGGAAAATTTGCGTCTTTCCGAAACTTAGAAGGTGCATATCTCAAAAATGGGCGGAGCTGGAAAAAAGTTGTCAACAGCAAACTTGCTCCAAATTTGATTCTGAGCAAATTTGCAGTTGACAACTTTTTTCTAGCTCCGCCCACTTTTGAGATATGGGACAGTTCTATTTCGAAAAAGTGCAACTTTTTCGGCTCCGCTCCTTCATTTCGAAACCACTGAAAATGAAAGTCGAAAATTTCAAATTTTTTGACTCGAATTCAATCGAAATTCTGGAAAATTAGAAAAAATGAAATTTCAAAAAAATTTTTTTGAATAAAAAATTTGACCGAAAAATATTTTCGGAATTTCTTTTTCAAAAAAACTGCTTGAAATTTTCTTTTGATCTAATTTTCCAAAAAATCGATTAAAATCGAGCAGAAAAATTTGTTTTATTTTCAGCGGTTTCGAAATGTTGCGGAGCCCGAAAAAATAGTTTTTGTTCCAGTTTTTTCAGGTTTGTTAGAGAATCAGGCGATCAAAACGTCACTTCTTCCAGACAATTCCACAAATTCTTTCCAGCAAAAAACACAACTTATGACGCCTTCTCTCTTTGCACTCAGTCTCCCCCAGTTTCACGTGTATACCATCTTATCAATCAGCAAAAAGTTCGAAATCTTCTCCCCACCGATCATGTACGTCATCAGACCGTCTACGCTGTTTCAATGATCACACTTTCTTGTTCTGATAACGTCACGACTTCTAAAGATGGGCACCCTATATAAACCGTTCGTTGACTCGAAGCCAGCAACCTTCTCCTAAATTCTTAGAACAAAATGAACTCCTTGATTCAACTTTTTCTAATTTCCCTCTTATTCACTATTGCCACTTGTCAATGGTACGGTGGTGGCTTGGACAACCTCCCATTATATTTCGGTCACCAATCTGGAAATTCCTTGGGAAACAGCTATGTTGGAAATGAAGTCGCCGGTATGTACCTGTTCTGCAATGGTATTGGATGCCCGGGACGTGGATAAAAACATCAAAACAACTGATAAACTGATCTCTTCTGCTTTAAAATATTATTGTACATATTGAAGTTTAATAAAATGCTTTCTGATTTATTTTTTTGTTTTTATCAGGCAATAAAAAAATTCCAACCGACAAACTGTTCTTGACACGTGTTAACTGAAATGCACGGTAAGATTTCAGCGAACTACGTGTCATGAACAGTGAGAAATCGGTGTGATAAACTGACTTACCGTCAAAGGCGATACACAGTGCCGTTCGTGATATTAGCTGGAGTTGGGGAAATAATTTATTCCGAATTCCAACATAACATCACAAACGGCTTTATTCTGTGTATCGCTGAATATAGTAGAGTGTCAAAAAAGTGGTAAAACCCACTGAAATCTATCGAAAGCTTCGACGAAACGTTCAAAAAAAATTGGCGCTCTTCTGTCCGCAAACACGTTGCACACTTTGGCAACTACAGTAGCCATGCGCGTAATATTTGATGTTTTTTCGAATCAGTTTTCTTTCAAGTTTGACGTTTCTCACTCAAAAAAACTTAAAAATAAGCTTCATTTCCCTGTATAAAATCACACGGACCGCTTTTTTTTTAATCTTTTTCCGCAAAAAAAAAACCACTCAAAATAACACTTGGCGCTGCTTCGTCCGCAAACACGTTGCACACTTTGTCATCTACAGTAGTCATGGCGCCACGACGGGCGGCGCGTAAACACCGAACGATTTTCGAATTTGTTTTTCCTAAAATTCGTATTTTTTCGTGGAAAAACTCATTTTTTGCTCATTTTCTTCACTATTTCAGATCATGGTGGCCGCTTCTGCCACTCGCAACATGCTCCAATCGTACGGAAAGCGAGGAATCTACGTTTCGCTCGCCGCCGCCATCGCTTCGACAGTCGCCTTCAACGCCTTCTACGTGTGGCCACGTCATAACAAGTATGAGGAATTCTTTGCGTAAGTAACACAGGAAAATAGTCTCTATTTTGCATAATTTCGTGTAGATTTTAGAAACTACGACCCATACACCCGCATGAAGGAGATCTGTGCCGCCAACAAGGGATACATGCACACGTGCCCGAAAGAGTTGGCCAAGTTGTACGAGGAGAAAGGAAAGGCTGTCGCCGAACACTGAACATCTGATAAATAATATTAGATCGTTGAATGGAATCTCAAATAAACACTTGCTTTGTATTATATATTCGAATGTATTTTTTCCTAACTTTTTACAACTCTGGTCTTGTTCCAGTGTCATATCTGATCTGATTGGTTACGATTTTGGTTTCAATATCGATTTACAGACAACGATGGTGTTTATCTCGCCGAACGAGGATGGAGAGAAGCTCCCCGAGCCAGAGGAGCTTGACAAACAGAAGAAATGGACTCAAACTGTCGAGCAGGTGAGACTATAGCAAAAACATCAGTTCTAACACAAAGACAAACTTTTTTCAGATGTTCATCGGTTACAAGAACTATAAGCCCGACAGAGGCTTTATCGATTCGTTCCTTATGGAGGAGTTCGATTTCAAACTCTATAATTTCCTTGGCCACGAAGTCATCATCAAGTGAGTGATATTCAGAAATTAATGTGTAAATAAGACAACATTCCAGCATGATTCAGTACTTTCAAGCCGGAGTCACCCAACCGAACCGTGTTTTCTGCGAAGACTATGTCAGAATCATGAGAAAGATTTACAAGATGCTAACGGAAAGTAACAAGCACGTCTACCAGAAGCACTTCATCAACGAGTGGCAGCATCATCGAATCGATTATTCTCCATACTTCGAGACACTCATTCCTCATTACGCGGATAAAGTGAAGGATTTGTTGGCAGCGGTTGCAGCAAAGCCGACAGAAGTGGAAGAGTACGTCAGAGAAGAGGTATTGAAGTGAATGAAATGATTGAAATTTTGAAATTGTTGGTTTTATAGATGCGTTTCCTCATTCTTCTCACTCCAGTCACAAGTCTCATGAAAATCTGCGATGCGGCCATCAAAGATCCGAATCTGCTACACTTCGTTTTAGCAGTTTGCACTGACGTTCACGAACTCTTCAGAGATCGCAAGCTTTCCATTTATCACAACGACTATGAAACACAAAAGGTCGAACCATTGCTGGTAGTCGTCTTCCGTCGTTTGATTTTCAATGCCAGACTAGTCGCCACCCCAGATAGTCACTGGACCAATTTTGAGAACTTTGTCATCACTTTTTGTATTGGAGACGAGCCACTTATCTCACCATGGACTCTATTGGATTTAGTGTTCTGCGAGATATACACGCTTAACCGCATTCCAACAAAATCGATCGAAGTCTTGACTGGAATCGCTTCAAGAATCACGTCGCCAAAGAACAAAGCAAAGTTTGACTGGAAGTTCGCTACCTCGTTGCGCACTAAACCGGACGAGCATCTATTCTTGACTCCAACCATCATCGACATGGTCCTCCAATTAATGGTCGAAAATCACGAAACGAAGAATTACGACATTGTGGAGAACTGTAAGGCCATTCTTCAAGGAATCGGAAATCGAATGCGCGAGGAGAACGCCGAATTCGATGAGGAGACTAAGCAGTACTTGATGGAGAAGCTGAGAGAACTGCCGTGGTACATTGAATATGCGATGAGCACCTGGTTCTGGGCATTGAATGTTATCAAAAGACGAGTTCCATCGGCAATACTCAACTCAATTTCTCGAAAAGCAATGGAGGAAGATGCTGAAAAGGAGGAGCGTCAAAAAGTGAAATCGTTTACGAATGTGGAAGAAATAGAAGGATCGGACGTTGATGATGCGCGTTCTGATGTTACAGGAACCACTGTCAAGAATAACATGTACCTGAAAATAACCGATAAGTTCGAGGCGATCCCAGATGAGGATTCCACTGAACCAATTGAGGAGCGTTATATTCGTTCTTTGATGGAAATCGGCTTTTTCGACGTGGAATGTGCTCTCGAGTTACTTTACATTGAATCAACCATCAAATTCGAGAACAAAGAAGAGCTGGAAGAGTTAGTGAAGAAGCTGATTAAGAAGCTTTACTGGGTCGAAATGGGACTTTTGGCACATGAGGATGCTCGCATCTTGTCATCCCAGATCCTGGAGGTAGAGTTACAGTAATTTATTGTTGTTTATTTATTAATTTAAGATTTTCGAAGCGCCATCGGGAGCCACCACACGCGTCGTTGAGATGCTTTATAATTTACAAATTCGAAGATCGAGTGACGGCACCCCATCGTGGACTCAGGATCTGACCAAGTCGCTCATCATTCAGCCACTTCGTGTGGAGCCAAAACCGAAGAAAGAATGGCCACCGGCTGGTGAGTAAAATAGATTTAGAATCTTTTCTCAATCAACCGTTTTTTAGAAAGCAGTTTCGTCAAACTCGGCGCTTCGCGCATTCGTCATCAACAGAAGAAGTATCGTGAGGCTCTTCTCGAAATGGCTCTCAGAAAGAGCAAAGCCTTCGCTCAGCATCACCGCGACACCTGGGCTCAGCGAGATACAGTCATCAAAGAATGGACGTGTCCGGCTTCGCCACCAAACGAGTATGCAAGCGACAATGAGTCATTTGCTGCGCGTTCTCGATCCTTGCTCTCTCCGCCTCGTAACGCGCAACGTTCCAAATCCCGTCAGTCCGGTGAACAACGTTCTAAATCACGTCAATCTCGAGGCAGTCGCTCAAAATCTCGTCATTCTCAACCGCGCCGATCTCCATCGCCTCATCCTCAATCTTCCAACCACGCTTTCACATCGTACAGGAAATCTGAAGAATTGGATCAAGAACCTTTGGAGCACCTTGTGGCTGTCGGTGATGAGAACACCGAGGAGGTGTTCCATAGAGATGTTGCCCTCCAAACTTCCGATGTGGAAGGAAGTGTCAAAGCAATTATTAACTAATAATTGTATCATTCTTCATTTTTAAATTTCTAATCAAGTTGTCAACCGTTCCTCACCCCCACTTTCCCTGTTCGTTCATCTAAAGATCTTTTTCTAAACTTTTTAATTGTTAGAAACAGAATCGGTCATTTGTTCTGTATTATTTCCATCTGCTACAATCATTTTCGCTGGTCCCGAACCTGTTACCTATTAATGTTCTTGTGCTTCTCGGGAGGGTCACTTTCTAATTTCTGTAGTTCATTCATTGAACCAAATTTTAAAAATTTCCCCTCCCCAAAGATTCTTCATTCTATTTCTCTTCCCCATTCACTCAACTCCGTTATTCCAAATGTACACATATGACCGTCGGACTTTATCTCAAAACCCCTCTGTTTTTAATTGTTGTTCCGCTATAAATGCATGATCGGTCGTTTTTTTTTCAATTTCTTCAAAGCCTTCAATTTGAAAATTTTGCTTGATATTTTGAGAAGAAAATCACCATTGGTGGTTTCAATAACCTTGTTTTGTTCGAAAAAAAAAACCAGAATATAACGAGTTATATTGGAGAGAAACCAGGTTAACATGCGCGTCGATTCTCGTGTTATTACACAGGACACGCGATTTAGAGAAGAAATGGAAAAAGCTCAAGAAGAAGAAGATAAAAAGAAAAGATGAAATATCTTTTTGAGCTTTTTGTTCATCTATTTATTTTTGAAATTTATTGATTTTCTCGAAAATGTTTCTGGGTGCTCGAATAATTTTTTTTTTGATTATTGATTTTTCTTATTTGATTTTTTTGATTATCAAATTGTTCGTTTACAGAGTGAATGCTTCAAAAATGAGCTCCTGGCTTCGAAATATACAAGGGCAGCTGACAGATTTGGCCAACGAGGTGTTGAGTGAGGCGAATGACGTGTTAGCAGAGGCGACAGAAGAGGTTCCCGATCCGGATGGAGAGATTATTGTGAGAAATTGATGAAAAAAAAACAATTCTCGTGGCACTTTAATGCATAAAAGTAACATGAAAATTGATTCAAAGCGTTATTTTTTTGCACACTTGTGACGGGCGGGGCCGAAAAATTTATGAAAAATCGAAAAATATTTCCAAATTTTGTGGGAAAAAATGTAAAATTATCTGAAAAAGTGCACATTTTTTTCGAAAAAAAATTCAATTTTTTTTTTAATCCGGGCCATAAGTATGCTAGTTTTTATTTCTGAACAACCAAATAAAAAAATCTTCCAGGTAGCGAAAAAGAAATGCGCGGAAGCCGAGAAACAATTAGCCATCGAATCGGCGAAAGTAGAGTCGCTGTCGAGTGAGAAGCAGAATTTGGAGCAGCAGTTGCACGATGCACACGTGGCAATGGATGTGATTGACACGAAATTAAACGGGATGGTCAAACAGAGGGATGAGGAGATTAAGAAGTTAAAGGTATCTTTTTTTTTATTCGGCAACGTTTTTAAACTTTTTATCCTTGTTTGGTTTTGTTTTTAAGCAATTTTTGGCTAGAAAAACTGAATATTTCATCTTTTTTCCGCTCAAAATCCATAGAATTCAAACAGAATTCTTCGGCCTGGCTGAAGATTTATAAAAATAACCGAAATAAAAAATTTATCTTCCAGAACCAAATAGAGCAAATCCAAGAATCCGGCTGGCACGAGACGCCCATCTCCTTCCCATCGGCCACCGAAACCGCCAAAATCACCGAACTCCGACAACAAATCGATCATTGGAAGAAGATCGCCGAAGAAAAATCACAGGAAGGAACAAGTGAGGAAAAGATCACCGTCTCCGAATTGGATAAACGAATCGAAGCGATCCGCCAACAAAAAGAGCATGAAATCCAGGCGATCGTCGAGTCACACGCAGAAAGTATGGTTGAAATGAGGGAGATGTACGAGGAGAAGCTGAGTGCCATGCAGGTACTTCCCTACAACGCCTCCTCATCCACTTCCAATGCTGACACTCTTGATGCAGTGCTTCTGGAAAAGGATGAAGCGAAATCCAGCACGAATGGAAGTGACGGAGAGAACGATCGACCGGTTGTTGTAGACTTGGGAAGTCACGATGAGCTGGTGGATGAGAGGATTCGACAAATGGAGCAAGAGATGGAGAAGATGCGAGCCTCCACACAGGAGCTGGAAGATTTGAGAGCGCAGAATCGAGAGTTGGCGGATGCCTACACCGAATTGAACAATGAATACGAAGACTTCAAAGCACAACATGACCTTGTTCAAACTGATAACACAGATCTCACCAGAAGAATCGACGCGTTGAAAGCCAACCTCATTGAGTACGAAGAGAGATATGAGTTGTGTAAGAAGGAGAACGCCGAGACAGTTTCCCAACTGGAACGACTCTCTGGAGAATTCGCACGTCTTCGCGCTGGCGTGGCGAATGTCAGTCAGCGAAGAGAGGACTGTGATACGATGGTCGGGGAGGAGGTGGAGAAGTTGCGGCATGCTCTGGACGAATCGAAAGCGGAGAGAGAGCGACTTAGAGGAGATGTGCAGAAATTCCAGGTGGCAGTTGGAGAGATTGATGTGGAGTTGGAGAAGTTGAGGGATGCGAATCGACAACTTCTGGGGGAGAATCAAGCGTTGACGGAGAATTTGGCGAGGTGATTTTGGATTTTGAAAATGAATTTTTTTGGATTCCGGCTGATTGTCGCTTCTTAGAAATTTTTCTCGGCAAATACTCAGTTGCTAGCAGATCTTTTGCTATTTCTCAGTTGCTAGAACCTACTCTTTTGCTATGAAATGTTGCTCAGTTGCTATTTCTCACTTGCTATTCCGTAGTAAATGATCCATGTTACTAGCAACGGAGAAATCCAATAGCGATTAATCCGGCTCCGCGACAAAAACCGTTAAAAATTAGGCCTGAAATTTTCTAACTCGATTTTATTCGATTTTCTGGAAAATTAGAACAAAATAAAATTTGACCGAAAAATTATTCCGAAAAAATTTTTTTCCAAAAAGTGAAACTTTATTTCGTTCTAATTTTTCAGAAAATCGATTGAAATTGAGTTTTAAAAAATTGAGAATCTCAAGCCCAATTTTCAAGGGTTTCGAAATGTCGCAGAGCCACGAAATCCACTCCGAGATTTCCATGCTACCTTGAATTTTCCAGTCTTCTAGTCCTCCTCCCAATCAGTATTTCCAGATATGACACCACCATGAAAGACATCATCTCATCCAGCGAAGAAGACATCGGGAAATTCCGTGAACAATTCCAGGATATCCAAAACAACCATCGACAACAACGAGAGGCAATGACTGCTGAAAACGATGCTCTTCGCGAGGAGACGGCAGCTGTGAAACGTCAACGAGATATTCTGATGGAGGAGTCCGCGTTGTTAAAAGAAATCAATGAGAAATTGAAGCATAAAACAGAGACCGAGGAGGAGAAGAACAAGTTACTTCTGGAGAAACAAGAATACCTTCAAAAAGTGTTGGATGCCGAACGTGCTGAAAAACTAGAAGCCCAGGCCGAGTTGAAAAAGAAGACCGATGCAGAGGAGGATACATTGATGGCGTCGACTGAGAGTGGTGTTGAGAATGAGATTGAAGTTTTGAAGTTGCAATTGAAAGAAGCTCTCGCTTCCAACTTTGAAAAAACCAATGAGTGTGACAGAATGCTTATTGAAACAAGGAGTCTTGAAAGAGAAGTGGAACTCCGTCAAAATTGTGTCGACGAAATGATTGCTCAAACGAACACGCTTCAACAGCAACAGGAGACTATGCTAGTCGATAATAAGACCCTTCAAAATCAGCTTCTGGCTCACGAGCGGACGATTGTGCAGTTGAATGAGCAGCTCGCTGAGGAAACCAAGAGAAATGACAGTTTGGAGAACGATGTGAGAACGTTACAAGATGTGATTCTTGGGACAAATGACGAGAAGAAGGATAAGGAAGAAGGCAGTGAGAAGGAGAAGGAGGATGTGGCGAAACTCAAAAGATTCATTTCAGAGTTACAGGTACAGTTTTTCGGAGAACTATCCGGAATCAGAACCAAAGTTCGTGACCTTGTGAGGGCTCTGATTCTGAAAAACTAGGGAATTCAAATAAATAAAATTGTGAAGAAAAAAATATCCCTAAGCGCCGCCCCCTTTATGGCGCGAGCGGCACGCCCTAGGGACCTCCTTGCTATCGAATGACATTAATTTCATATAGGGTTGTTTCAGGAAAAAAGTACGAAAAAGCTCAAAAACTGCAGCTCTCAATAACGAAAATTCGAATGTTTCAGTTTTGATTTTTAAAAAATTCTGAAACAACCATTTATGAAATTGATATCATCCGATAGAGAATGTTTTTCTCTACAATTTCATATATATACATCCCCGATTTTGTTCAGAATCAGGGTCCTAGCAAGGTCACAAGCTTTTGTTCTGATTCGGCCGTTTCTGATTTGGGGCAGCCTCCTTTTGACGTGCTGTAAATTAATTATTCTATCTGAAATACGTCCGTCCGTTTTTAATATCATTCTTTCAGTCAAAACTCGCAAATGTAGAGGATGAGCTCAAGACTATCAAGGAGCAAAAATCGGAAGAAGGAAAAGAGGCAGCGGAGGTTCGACAAATGCTCGAAAGAGACTTGTACGAGGCAGAGGAAGTCGATCGAGGATTGTTGGAAGGGATTGAGGCGAGAGTTAAAGGTATGAGAGACGTTTTGTAGATACTCAACTGCTATGAATGTGATCAACTGCTATAGCTTATGCCTCAGCTGCTATGGATCATCTGCTATAGCCATATCAGTTGAGACGTCAATATTGGCGAGAATAGCAGTTGATCCATCGTTGAAGAGCCAAATTTAGCAGTTGATCACCACCGATAGCAATCGAGAAATAGCAGTAGAGATACATAGCAGTTGAGCGTTAGCCGAGACTCTCTAGATCAAAATGAGCCCATAAATTTCAGAAATGGAAGAGCAACTGTCGAATAAGGTGCAAGCACTCGAAACTGCCAAAGAAGACAACGAGAAACAACAGAAACTCATTGAGGAATTGAAAGAAAAAATGGAAAAAGAGGAGGAAAAAGTGAAAACGGTGGAAGAGAAGTACAAAGCTTTGATTGAGCAACAGAGGGAGTCGGATGATCGTCTCTCCGAACTTCAAGCCTCCTCCTCTGAACTTCAAAGTGCTTATGAATCCAGCATCTCTCAGAAGGCTCACTTGGAGGCAGAGCTACAAAAATCTCAATCAATTTCTCACGGTGACCTGGAAGAGTTGCGCGCCGCCGTTCAATCTCTACAGTCTGAAAATGAGCTCCTGAGAGCCAGTCAGTCTTCCGACTCTTCCGATGAACTCCGCGCCGCCATTGAGGCTCTCCAGCAGGAAAACGAGCATTTGAAGGGGGTCGCCAAGACGCAATACGATGAAAATGTGAAATACTACGAGCAATTCCAAGCGATGGCCACTCATAATCGACAGATTCAGGATCAGCTGAATGCCAACAACGATGCGAATGAGAAGAGAGCCAAGGAGTTGCAGAGACTACGTGAACATCTGATGATTGTGGAGGAGAACTCGACACGGGAGGCTGTGGAGGCTGAGCAAAGAGAGACGGAGCTAAGAGAACGTGTCAAAGTTCTGGAGGCCCAGGGCCATCAGGTCCAGGAAGGTGCCACCGAATCCAATCAGCAATATCAGGTGCAAATTGCATCGCTGACCTCTCAAGTGGAGTCTCTCCAACGAACTTCGAATGATTGGAAGAGGAAATACGAGAATGAGGTGAAGGCCCGGGAGAATACCCAGGAAGCGCTGACAAGTCTTCAGAATATAGTGAGAGAGCTATCCATAGATCATGAGAGAGACGCCGCCACGGCTAGTCATCGGAATCTGGAGTTGCAGACAACCATACAGACATTGAGTGAAGAAATCGCCACGATTCGTGAGGAAATGGATCGTCAATCGATTGGAAAACAGGCGGCGGAAGAGGAATCCGAGAGGCGGCAACTTCAGTTGGAGTCGAAACAAAAAATCATTGAGGATCTCGAAGTTCAGATTGAAGAACTCCGCTCGCCGAAGAAACAAACCGACTCGTATCGTATTGATGACTCAACACTTCGACAGTTATTCCTCACCTATTTCCTCTCGGAGCCATCAAAAAGAGCGGATATCGCACTGCTCTTGGCGAATATTCTAGAGTATCCGGCTGACGAAATGGACAAGTTCAAATCGGCCGTTCGTCAATCGTTCAATCAGAGTGGTTCGTCACTCTTCTGGGGAGGCTCCAGGTCCTCACCAGGACCATCGGGAGGAAACATTGCCGATCAGTTTATCAGATTCCTTGAGACAGAGTCCGAATCGTCTCGAACTGCTCCACACCTTCCGTTGCGGACGCAAAATGAGCCGCCGCCGCGAATGTCGATGGATTCTAGCTCGGCGCCTAGGTTTGTTGGCTCCGCGCGACATTTCGAAACCGTTGAAAATTAGGCTTGAAATTTTCAAATTTTTCGCCTCGATTTTTATCGATTTTCTGGAAAATTAGAACAAAATAATATTTCAAACTTTTTTTTCAAAAAAAAGTCTGAAATTTTATTTTTTTCCAATTTTCCAGAAAATCGAATCAAAAATTTGAAACTTTCAAGCCTAATTTTCAACGGTTTCGAAATTTCGCAGTTTCGAAATGTCGATTTTCAACGCAATTTTCATTTCAGATCTCCAAACCCCAAAAACAACCAAGCATCCGCTTCATCCTCCGCCGCCGCCCTTGATTCGTTGCTCAGATGATCGTAATATTGCATCCACAATATAAATTTACTGGTTTCCCGGGCCATCCCCCCGGCTAGATTTTTATTAGGGTTTTTTCTTTCTGTGTTTGTTTTTTAAAGTGTCCTCCGAGAAAATGCATATTTAGGTTTTTGATTGTAAATATATATCGGTCATCATTTCTTTCCATGTGCCTTTTTACTGTTTATTAAAAGATAAAGAAATTGTACATTTCTGTGAATTTTGCTGTTAAAATCGAAAAAATGGACAGAGTTTCGAGGAAAACGGGCGTTTGCGCCGAAAAACTGAAAGCGCTGCGAGAGCCTGTACAGTAAATTGGGCGTGCGCCTTTAAAAAGTTTGGGTTACGGTGTATTTCTCAAATTTGTTTTGTTTCGCTTTTCGTCAATTTAAACGCTTTTTTGTCAAATTAAAACAGTTTTTCAGCAAAAATGAATGCTAGCGAAGAGACCGGAGTCGAGGAGATCATCGCTGACGGCGATCAATGTAAGATTTGACGGCTCCGCGACATTGAAAATCAGGCTAGAAATTTTCAAATTTTTCGACTCGATTTGAATCGATTTTCTGGAAAATTAGAACAAATTAGAATTTCAAACTTTTTGGGAAAAAATTTTTTTCGCCCAATTTTTTTCAAAAAAAAAAAGTTTGAAAAAAAATTTTTGGTCAAATTTTTTTTTCAAAAAAGTTAAATTTTTCTAGAAAATCAATTTAAATCGAGAAAATCAATTTAAATTTGAAAATTTCTAGCCTAATTTTCATCGAAATGTCGCGGAGCCAAAAAAATGAATTCTTCAGATTCCGAGGAGCCAGCAGAAGACCACGAATCAGAATCGAACAAATTCAAGGTGCCAAGCTTGCTTCCGCCGTCGTATAATGCACGAGACGCTCAAGATCTTCAGCGAATTCAGGAGCGTTTTCTTCGCACCTATCTCATGAATCAACAATCGGAAGAGTCGGAAGAAAACGGAGAAATGCATCATAAAGAGTGTTGTCATGCGAAGAAACTAAGTGGAGTCGGCGAGCTTCTCGAGAAACTTCGAAACCCGCCGAGACCGATTCAAAAAGAGAGAATTGTGTTGGGAAGTGATGGAAAACAGATTAAGAATGCGAGACAGTATCGTGCTTCTCTTTATTATATCGATCCATCCGAGGAGTACGATAAATGTGTTATTTATCCGTATAGTAAGTCAAGACGTAACAGCAAGTGCGCTCCACTGGAATCGCGATTGCGCGGCGATTCAAATATTCGCTGCCTAACAGTTCGGAGAAAAATTCGATTGCTTCCGATCAGTTTTGCTCGAAGAAAAAACTGAAAAAAAATTTTTCACTCCGAAAAATCACAGCTCTAACTGGAAGCTATAGAAATTTTGAATTGCCTCCGAACATCGGAATATTCGGCTCCGCGACATTTCGAAACCGTTGAAAATTAGGCTTGAAATTTTCAAATTTTTGATTCGATTTTAATCAATTTTCTGAAAAAAATAGAACAAAATAAAATTTCAAACTTTTTTTTGAGAAAAAAAACTGGCCGAAAAATATTTTTGAAAAAAATTTTTTTTTTATTTTATTTTGTTCTAATTTTCCAGAAAATCGCATAAAATCGAGTCAAAAAATTTGAAAATTTCAAGCCAATTTTTCAACGGTGAAGCAAGTGCGCTCCACTGAAATTGCGATTACGCGGCTATTCAAATATTCGCTGGTTAATATTTAGGGAAAAAGTAGATCGCTTCCAATCAGATTTCCTGAAAAAAAAATCTGAAATTTCTTCAGAAACCAGATTTGAGCTGAATAAAATTTTGAATTCCCTCCGAGCTTCAGAATATTCGCAACAGAGCGCACTTGCTTAAAACACACACAGCTCGCACGCTACACGAAAAAAAGAGTTTCCAGTGAATCAAGAAGTATCTCCACCGGATCAAAACATGAAGACCGCCTCCTCCATGAGTATGGATGAGATTCGAAATCACGTTCGTCGAAGCATGTTCAGATGTAAAGTGTGCAAGAATCGTTTCGGAGAAATGTATCTTCTGGAGAAACATCTCCGCGAATCCCATCCGAAAACCTATATCGCATTCCTAGAAGAGCAGAAAAAAATGTCCGAATACATGGCCGAAATGGAGAAAGAGCGTGCCCGAATGGAGGAGATTGTCAGTGGTGGATACATTCCTCCAGAGTCGGAAATCGAGGAAGAATCCCGAAATTTGGAGATCGACACCATTCCGTTGCCCGGAGAGAATAGCAGAGGATATGTGCCACGATTGAATCGATACGGTGGATTGATGTATCCGATGGATGCGTTGAAGAAAAAGTTTCCGTATTTCAAAAAGGTGTGAAAGTGCGCTCTAATGAACTTGACGCGAAAATTCGAAATTAGACAGTTTTACCCGAATTAGGTAGATACTCACTGCTATGGGTGTGATCAACAGCTATTTTGTAACTGCTAGTGTCTCAACTGCTATATTTGGCTCTTCTGCTATGGATCAACTGCTATTTTTGCTACTTTTGGTGTCTAAACTGCTTTGGTTATTGTCTTAAATGCTTTTTCGGCTCATGTGACCAATGACTTCTGTCTCAGAGCGATAGCACATGAGAAATAGGCAGTTGAGACATTGAAAAGTGAAAAAATAGCACTTGATCTATAGCAGTTGAGCCAGAAAAGCACTTGAGACAATAGAATCTCCCCCATAGCACTTGATCACCCTGTAGCACTTGAGACAATAGCAGTTTGGCAAATACTCAAGTGCTATGAAATCTACTGCTATTTCTCAACTGCTATATTTGGCTCTTCTGCTATGGATGAAGTGCTATTTTCGACACTTTTGATGTCTCAACTGCTATTGCTATAGCAGTTGATCCATAGAAGCAGAGCCAAATATAGCAGTTGAGTATTTGCCAAAAAGCTTTGCGAAACCATTTTCAATGAGTCATCTTTTGAAAAATTGTCCACGCAGACTACACGATCGGAATTTTTCGGGCCATCGCTCTGCGCGGTAGTTTGAAAAGAACATATCGCTTTCTTGATAATTTTTGGGTTTTGCTCTGATTTTTGATTTCTGGGAAAACAATAAGAAAACAGGAAAAAACCAAAAAAAAATTCTGAAAACAAAATTCTTTCCCCGTGAATCCACACGAAATCGCGTCGAAAAAACTGGTAGATACTCAACTGCTATGGGGGTGAGCAACTGCTATATTTAGCTCTTCTGCTATGAACCAATTGCCATTTTCACCATTTTTGATGTCTCCGCTTCTATGACTATGGCAGTTGATTCATAGCAGAAGAGCCAGTTATAGCAGTTGAGACATAAGCTATAGCAGTTGATCACTCCCATAGCAGCGGATTTCATAGCATTTGAGTATTCGCCGCACCTCCCCTATAGCAATTGATCAACCCGTAGCACTTGAGAAAATAACATTATTTGCCCAAAAAACTCACTAACAATCTCCCCCTTTATTCAGCGCTCCCCACAATGTCCATTCTGTGACAAACGGTTCCGAAACGACATCTCCTTCACAAATCACATCGTCAAAAAGCATCCGGAAAGTGCGGATTTCGTGCAATGTCTCCAGTGTTTCAAGTGTCTTTCCAACGACGAAGAGCTCAAGAACCACGACTGTGACCTGACATATCTCTGCTTAGACTGTCGTCCAATCCGTAACATGTGCAATGCGTTCCGCCTCTTCAAACATCGCTCCAAATTCCACCGTGGCAACAACTCGGGATTCCGTTGTCCAGACTGTCCGCAGAAGTTCTTGACACCCAGAAAACTCCGGAAGCATCGAAAGATGTCACATGTCTTTTCGAAGACGTTCCAGTGTCATTTCTGTGAGGAGTTCTTCATTTCGGATGTGGCTGTCACTGTTCATGAGAGAGTACACACCGGAATTCTGAAGTTTGAGTGTACCGTTTGTGACTTCAAGGCTAGCCGATATTTGCAGATGGAGGAGCATGAGAGGGTAAAATAATAATGAAAGAATACAAAAAAGTGTGATCGAAGAAGTGCAAAATTTCGGTCGGACACGTCATAAAACGTCTTTTTTAGTCGTTTTTAAAATTTTTTAAATTGAAATTGGCGCAAAAAATGCGAGATTCACACTACTTTATACACTTTTTTGTATTTACAAAACTTCTATTTTTGTATTTTCGCTTGACAATTTTTTCCCAATTCATAGGTTTTTCCGGAAAAAAAATCCCACAACAAATCTCGGAAATTTTCGGAGAAACCCCGGGAAAGTTCCGGAAAATCCCCAAAAAAATTCCGGAAAAAATCCTGGAAAACCCGGGAAAAATCCTGGAAAACCCGGGAAAAATACTGGAAAATCCCGGGAAACCCAAGAAAAAACCCTGAAAACCGAAAAAAAAACCCCGGAAAACCCTGGAAAACTCCGGAAAAAGTCAAGGAAAATTCTGGAAAAAATCCCGGAAAAGCCAGAAAAACTCCAGAAAAATTCCGGAATAAACCATGAAAAACTCCCGAAAACAACCCAAAAAACCACCATCAAATCTTCCAGGACCACCATGGATACGTGTGCTCCGTGTGCCAGGCGAAATGCCAAAACTGGAATGATATAAAGGATCACATGCTCGCCGAACACTCGTGCTATGTCACCGATGAGGCATCGCACGCCTACATTGAATCGCCACGTATTTGGATGTTGTACAAAGGAGAATAGATCTCATTGTTGTTTTGTTTTTTGTTATTTCTTTTGTAATACACTTGTTGGCTTTTGAATTTATAATATTTATATTTGAATTAGGTATTAAACAAAATGGCGACTAGGCGAGGGACTAAACAAGGGGATGACATTGATTTTTGTACCAGTGGAAAATGAACGGGGCAAGTGAAAGGGCATTGATGGGTGGGAAAATAGGAAATTTACATATAAGGTGAATGAAACAATTTAGAAAATATCATCAAGTTCTGGAAGGGCAGCCAGGTTCGTTTTGGTCGTCTTCTGTTTTTCATGAACTCGTTGAATGTGTTTCTTCAATTCTGCTGGGAGCACGTAGGACTTTTGGCAGATGTGACATTCATGTTGCCTCGTATCGGAGTGAGCACGGGCGCGATGTTGTGTCAAGGCGGCACGAGTCGTCAGTCGTTTTCCACAGTCGACACAAGCGTATTGGTGGGATGGCTGGAAAATTTTAGTTCAGGAAACATAGAAATGTGAATTAGATTAAACTGGTAGGTACTCAACTGCTTTATTTGGCTCTTTTGCTATTTTCGCCACTTCCGATGTCTCAACTGCTATGGTTATACAGCAGAAGAGTCAAATATAGCAGTTGAGACACCAGCAGTTGAGTATTTGCCGATAAAAATTTCTTACCGATTCTGTAGAAACATATCGAACAGCAGTGACATTCGGATCATCCTTGACTTCTGGATGCTTCCTTCCGACGTGTCTCAACATGGATTGTCGGCTGGCGAACGTCTCTCCACACACTTGACACGACTTATCACGATACGAGGCGACTGGACTAGTCAACGGACTTCTGAAGGAGCTGGGACCAGGCTGATAGCTGTTGAAAGAAGCACAGCTGATGGTGGAGAGAGCTGGACTGGTGGGAACGCTTTGAACTTTCTTGGCTTTCTTATTTTCCAGTATTCTTTCCTTGTTCTGACAGTACCAGGAGTGCCGATAGAAAGCGTCTATCGGGAAGTCCTTCTTACAGATTTTGCACTGTTTCACGTCCAATTCCTTCTCAGCATCCACTTCTTCATGATTTTTGCTCTCATGAGAGGCCAATGAAGCAGCAGTTTGGAACACCATCGAACACTGACCACATTTGTACTCTTGCTTGTGAAGTGCCATATGAGATGCGAGATTCTTCTTGTGCTTGTAACTCTTTCCACACAACTTGCATTTCAGCCGATTTCCAGACAAATCGTGCGCCTGTTCGGTGTGCTTTTGAAGTTGTTCAGAAGTGGAGAAGGCTTTGCAGCACATCACACAGGAGAAGATGGTTCGGTCGTCATGGATCCGCAGACTGGATTGTTCTTTTTCCAACTTCTCCACGGCTTTCCATTCAGCTACTCGATTCTTCAGAATGAATGTGATTTCCTGGAAAGAAAAGACAATTATTGATTGGAAACTGGCGTTGAATACTCATTACTCACCTCTGCTTTCTCATCAAGCTCCTTGAAATCCGTTTCAGAATCAATGAGACGTTGCTCGATTCTCTGCTGAAGATCCTCATAGACATCCTTTCTCTCGTATGGATACTTGATTTGAATATCTTCTTCTTCAATCCAATCCTCATCATAAGTATCCGGAACTTCTTCGATATCTAAGTATACTTTCTCCGACGATTGCTCAGATCCGTATTCCAACTCCTCGAGGAAATGATTGAATACATTGATGTTTTGTAATTTTCTCTCTTGAGCATTCTGAAAATGACGGAGATTGAAAAACGGGTCGGCGGTAAAGAGAAGAACTCAGCATGAGACATCTGAGTAGGTTTAATTTTCCCAAGTTTGAGTTTTTTTTTGTATTTTTTTTTTTGGTTTAATTACTGGTTTAATTACATTTGTTTGAGGGTAAACACTGACCGACCGGCGACGATTTTCACTTTCGAAACAAAAAATCGATAAAATTGAAGACAAAAATGAGGAAAATCGCCGCAAAAGAAGAAATTTGAACGATTAGAAAAAAGGTTAACCATTGAATCATTGGAATCCGAATTTGCAGATGAAGAGCAGCTTGTCACAGGTGTCAATTCAGCGTACGACATTGGAATTGTGTGAATTTCCATTAAAAACGAGAAAAAACGATATAGATTTCTGTTTGTCAGATAGACAGTGAGTGTGTGTGTGTCACAAGACGAGAAGAGTCAATACGAAAACGGGCGGTGCGTGCGCGTCGCGTGTCTGCGCGTAGGGTCGTGGGTGTTGTGTGCATTGCGGACTTTTGCGCACCGTACTACTCAATTCTTTTTTCTCTGCTGTGAGCTCAATGGGGTAAAAAACAATGATTTTCAGGAATTTTTTGTGTTTTTTTGTTTATGCAAGAGAAGAATCGAATATTTTTTGCTCATTTTTATTCTTAAATCATCAAAAAAGAGGAGGTCGGACCAAATTTTGTCCCATTTGGGCGATGAAGACATAAACCTGTTTAAATAGCGGGGTGTTAAGATTTTGGAAGCAAAGCTAAACTATTCCATAAAAAACAGGCTTAGTGAACACCGGAAAAAAGCGTTTTCAGAGCTAAAAAAGATCTAATTTCTCACCAAAATATCGATTTTTTGCCATATTCAATTTTTTCTGAAAACGAGCTCCGAATGATTACTAGTTGCTTAAAAATGATTTTTAGAACGTTTACAATAACTCACGAACGTGTTGCTGTAAAAAAGAGGTCAAAATAAGCTTACTATGGCCAAAATTTGATGCCCGGGCCCAGCCTCTTGCTCAGCAGTCTCAACAGCTGCACGTCGTCTTCTTCTGATGGTTGACTTGTTCCGAAATTTCACGACTATGGTGTTGGAAACGTTAACAGAACAGTTGGAAAATAAACAAGTTTATCAAAAAAATTACACGAAAACTAAAAAATCGAAATCTGAAGTTTCTCTCAAGTAATCATCGAATTCCTCGGCACCACCTCAAACACCCGATCTTTTTTTCTACAGCACCGAAACTTTTTGAATTCCTTGACGAATAAAAGAGTGATGACGGGCTCCAGTGTCGGGTAGAAGGCCACAGATATTCCAACAATATTGACCAGTGGTCCTTCATAAAGTCCGAAAAGTGGTAGAGCAAGAACAAGTCCACTGGGGGTGAACACTAAGATGAGGGGGAGGATTGACTGCAAATAATTCTGAAGGGGGTCATACGAAAAAAAGGGTACCTGTGCTACAAGTGTCTTGAACACTTTTTTGTTGGAATCTATGGTCTTTGGGCTCAACAAACTTGAATTATTGTCTCTCAACACGGTGAATGTCTTCCAGCCACAGAATGACATAACAGAGAAGCAGCCCCACTGAAAAATCAATAGTTCAGGGGAAGATACTGAAGTGCTATGGAATCTACTCAAGTGCTACTGGGTGATCAAGTTGTTTTGTAGCACAAGAGCCGCAATAGCACTTGAGTATCTACGACATTTCGAAGGAAAATACTCAACTGCTATGTTGTAGCTGCTATTGTCTCAACTGCTATATTTGGCTCTTTTGCTATGGCCATAGCAGTTGAGACCAGGGCTGTGCGAAAAAAAATTCCGAAAAAAATCGAAAAAAAATTTTTTTCGAAAATTTTGGTCCGAAAAAATTCGAAAAAACTTTTTTTTTCGAATTTTTCAGGGCGAAAAAAATCGAAAAAAAAATTTTCGGAATTTTTCGAGATTTTTTTTAGAATTTTTTCGGTTTTTTTCAGGAAAAATGTATAAAAAGGCGGTAAAAACATGTTTTTTTAAAAGTTTTTTTTTTCGCCAAAAAATTTTTTCGGAAAAAAAAGGCGAAACATTTTTCGGAAAATGACCGAAAAAACCGAGAAAAATAAATTTTTCGAAAATTTTCGCACAGCCCTTGTTGAGACATCAAAAGTGGCGAAAATAACACACGGCCCATAGCAGAAGAGCCAAATATAGCAGTTGAGACAATATCTATAGAAGTTGATCACACCCATAGCAATTGAGCATCAAAAAAACTCACAACAATAACAGCACAACCCCCAGCGGCCACCAAATCCGACCCCATCCATTCGATCTCCCCCGTGGTCTGGTTTTTCCTCCAGAACATTATCGCAGAGAACGGGATTGTGCTGGAATCTTCACCATACTGAGTTTCGAGATCTTCCCTCAGAAGCTCCTGCTTCTCAGGTGTACAACACGCAAACCAGTATGCCAATTGGAACCAGACAAAGGTGCAAATGATGCACGGGATGAAGAGATAGATGATTTTATGGCCTTCGAGGTGTTTTAAGATGGTTTGTCTGGAAAATTGGGGATTTGGGGGGGGGGGGTTGTGAACTCAATGAAAAAAGGGTTATTTTGCTCAGATTTGCCTGAAAATCGATTAAAATCGCCGGTTTCGAAATGTCCCGGAGCCGAAAAAAGAACTCACTGGCAAAGCACAAAATAACGGAACGCAAATTGTGCAGACAGCAATGAGATGACTAGAGCAAAGGCGCTGCAGAAGACACCTGAAATTTCTTTGGTTCGTTGTTATTTTCTCGACTGCTACGGGGTGATCAATTGCTATTGGGAAGGTGTTATTGTCTCAAGTGCTATTGCCACAGAACTTGAAGCAAGGAAAATTGGAAAAATAGTGCTGGGGGCAATAGCACATGAAACATAGCATTTGAGATGATAGCACCTTCCCAATAGCAATTGATCACCTCTGTCCGTCCGTCTGCCTGTCTGTCTGTCTGTCTGTCTGTCTGTCTGTCTGTAGGTGTGTCCGTCTGTCCAGCAGGTATCACTAAATACCTCTCTTACCCCTGAACCGTTTGGCACCATATTTCGCACATGGTCATGGGTTCCCGAGCGCTTCAATCCTGGAGCTTGGATTACTGTACGATTACGGTAGTTACAGTAACCCCGTTTTTTTTGAAAACGTGGTCGGAATGAATATTATTTTTCCAATTTTCGCACGTACAGGACCCCTGGTGAAGATTACTGTAGGGTTACGGTAGTTACAGTAGTCCGAAAACTCCAAAACGTCAAAAAAATAGTCGATTTGGCGGGAATTCAAAATTTCAAAAATTTTGGCGGGAACTCAAAATTTCAAAAATTTTTGGCGGGAATTGAAAATTTCAAAAATTTTGCCGGGAATTTGAATTTTGAATAAAGTCTTCTTTTCTAAGATCAAGTTCTGACCTCGCCTAATAAGTTCACAGAGGCTAAGACTTTCATGTTCTGACCGACTGATTCTCAAATAATTGATGCAGAACTTTGTGTTTCCCTCCCCTGCCCCCAGAAATGAGTCACTCACAAACGAAAATCTGTCCGTACACTGGGTAGTCCTTCAGGAAACTCGTCACAAAAACCACATAAATTGAACCTTTGACGTGCATCAACTGGAAAAATAGTTTTGAGTATTTGAATAGCAAATACTCAACTGCTATGGGTGTGATCAACTGCTATTGTTTCAACTGCTAGTGTCTCAACTGCTATATTTGGCTCTTCTGCTATGGATCAACTAATATGGCCATAGCAGTTGAGAGAATAGCCATAGCAGTTGATCCATAGCAGAAGAGGCAAATATAGCACTCGAGACCAGGGCAGTGCGGAAAAAAATTCCAAAAAAAAATTGAAAAAAAAACCCTTTTTCGAGTTTTTCAGGGCGAAAAAACGAAAAATGATTTTTCGGGATTTTTTGATTTTTTTTTGAATTTTTTCGGTTTTTTTCAGGAAAATGGATAAAAAGAGGGTAAAAACATAAAAAAATACAACTAAAAACAGTTTTTTCCAAAAAATTTTTCGATTGCTTTTCGAAAATTTTCGGTTTTTTTCAGGAACAATAGATGAAACATAAAAACATATAGCTAAAGAACCGTTTTTTCCGAAATTTTTTTTTGCTTTTCTTCAGTTTTTTCGGTTTTGAATGGCGAAAAATTTTTCGGAAAAAAAAATGTTTTCGAAAATTTTTCGCACAGCCCTGGTCTCAACTGCTATGTATAGCAAAAGCAGTTGATCCATAGCAGAAGAGCTAAATATAGCAATTGAGACAATAGCAGCTACAGCATAGCACACGGCGGGGCAAAGGGAACGTGCGGCCGGCGCAGCGAAATTTCTAGTCCGCGAGGAGGCGCGCCGCGAAATTCAAATATATTTTTTTCCAAATCAGTAAAACTTGCTTTTCTGCTGTTTTGAAAGTCGGAAGCAAGTTTTTACACTGAAAATAGCTAGTTGATAGAAAAATCAAACAGATTTATCAAAGTTTTTTTCAATAAAAATTTGCTCAGTCGCTGGGACGACGAGATTTCAGTTTACATTTTTTCAAAAAATTATATCTCAAAAACTAAACCTACAATTTTTCTGAAAATTCGTTTATAGTGACTTCAAAACGTGCACAACATTTTGATAGTTTCCAAATTTTGATAAAAACTTCCTATCAACCAGCAATTGCAAGATTAGCATTGAATTTTCTTACTTTCGTCTGTGCGGACTACGGTAGATTGAAAAGTCCGCAGAGGTACGCAATAGCTCTAACTGAGTATCGAATGCAAGAAATTTCTCGGCCAACGTTGCTTTTGCCCCGCCGTGTAGCAGTTGATCACCCCAATAGCAGTTGAGTATCTCCCCTCCTTACCGGTTGAGTCAAAATATCAATGCACCCATAGATCGAAGAAGACATGGCAAAGACCAACATCAACCACTTGTAACCGCCCATCTTCTCAGTTTTCGTCATGATTTGATTAATCAAATATCCATTTGCCAATTGAGCAAAAAAGAATGCAAAGATTTGACAGAATTGGATAACGGACACGTAGTTTTTGAGCATTTTTCGTCCGAAATAATAGGAGAAGACGGGAAAAAGTTGAACAAAAAAAAGTTATAATATAATCAGAACGTTAGAAGTGTCTATGATGAGAATTATCTTCTGCTTCGTCAGTCTCACATTTTGTGCCGCCCGACCGGAAACTACGTATGAGAGACGGAAGTGTTGGAACCTAGACAAGTGAATATGGCTGATGATGTTCCGGGTTCGTAGGAGATGAGCAAATTGAGTATCTGTTGGAAAAAATTGATTGAATTTGGGATAACAATTGGAATACAAACACAGTAAATTTTTTGTACGTGTTTTCAAAAGGTTTCATTCGCGGGCTCTGTCTTACTGTAGGGTCGCATGCTAACTGCGTGGCGACTCAGCGATACGTAGTCATTTTTCTGGCTCCGGGACATTTCGAAACCGGCAATTTTATTTGATTTTCAAGCAAATCTGAGCAAAACAAAAGGTCAACTTTTTTTCGAAAAAAATTTTTTTGACTAAAAAAAATTTTTTTTTTCTGAAAATTATTGAAGTTTTATTTTGCTCAGATTTGCAGAAAAATCAATTAAAATCGCCGGTTTCGAAATGTCCCGGAGCCGTAGGGTCGCATGCTAACTGCGTGGCGACTCAGCGATACGTAGTCATTTTTCTCATTTTGTTGAAAAATTAAAAATCAGGGCCTAAGCCTCTTTGAATTAAATTGAATAGAAATTTATCTTCGCATCATCTTGAATATAATATTGACAGAATTAGAAGATTTATTACTGAAAAATGTTCTGGAAACATGGTGCGCGCTCCTTCGGCTTAAGCGCGGCTTACTGTCAGATTTTAAAGACGCAATATGAAATTTGTAAAAGCCCGTGTGAGATGGAGCGTAGAAACCGAGAAAAAATTGGACGTACAAAAAAATTTACTTTTTACCAACAGAAAATATAAAGAAAATATTGAATAAATAAACACCTCCAACACTCAATACATGTAGTTCTAGGTAAATGGAATTTCGGTAATCCGGCAAAAAAAAAAGTTAATCCACCCCTTTCTTTTGAATGGCAAAAACTCTGGAATGCATGATGAATATATCTGAAAATAGATCGCTACCGTATGACGATTAGGAGGATTATCTACTGCTATTTTCTTTTTTCTCAAGTGCTATTTTTCGCTTACTATTTCCGGAATAGCAGTTGAGACATTGAAAATTGAAAAAAATAGCACCAGATCACCCCATAGCACATGAGAATATTGCAGTAGATTCCCTACAGTTACGATGTTTCAGCTACTTTAAAGTCTTCTGCTATCTTCTCAAATGCTACGGGATGATCAACTGCTATTTTCGCCACTTTTCAGGTTTCAGCTGCAATGGCTATGGAAGTTGATTCATAGCAGAAGAGCCAATTATAGCAGTTGATCACTCTCATAGCAGTTGAGATATAACTGTTGAGTTTTTGCTGTAATCAAGTGCTTTTTTGACTCTTGTGCTATAGACTAACTACTATTTTCCCCAATCTTAAACTTTTCAACTGATATGACTTTTGTCTCAAGTGCGATTTTTCATTTGCTATTGCCTATGAGGAATATTATGCCAGTCGGTACAAAAGCAAGTGCTGGCCGAAGATCCGATTTTTGACGGCCGCGGTCTAACGAAAACTCCCTAAAGCACTTGATCACCCCAGTAGCACTTGAGAAAATAGCAGTTGAGTATTTGCTTCTTTTTTTTGTATTTTTCCACCAAAAAGTCCATGTGAACCTATGTTAACCATAATTATATCTCCTTCCTGTTCTATTCAAATTATCCAAACGTCACACCCAACCTGAATCAAAAATATCACACAATATTTCATGCCCGACTAAAGACCAACTTTTTAATGAAAAGCTGAAAATAAGAAGAATTAGTTCAGCCATGCAAAACTAACTAGGAATTATAGGGGAGAAGTAGGAAAGTAACAGACATAAACAACACTCTAGATCATAATGAGTTCAAACATTCATAGATATTTTTGGGGAGAGTTATTAGTGTGTTTTGATAGGAATAACAAAATTTCGGTAGATACTCAACTGCTATGAAATCTACTGCTATAGATCAACTGCTATTCTCTCAGGGGGCAATAGTGAATAGCAGTTGAGACATTGAAAATGGAAAAATAGCACTTGATCACCCCGTAGCACTTGAGAAAACATCAGTCAATAATCCGCACAATCGTCATACGGTAATGAGTTATTCTCAGGTGTAATTATCATGTATTCCAGAGTTTTCGCCATTCAAAAGAAAGTGGTGGATTAACATTTTTCCGGATTACTGGAATCCCTTTTTACCTAGAAAAACATGATTTGGAGGTCAAACATTCAATGAGATTAGACATTCGGTGGGAGTTCTTATTGTGTTTTGATATGAGATACGCAATTTCAACTTAGAACGATTAACGGTTACAAAAAATCTCTGAAAACTTAGAATCCGTCACAAAAAATTGGGCTGCACGTGACCGGCTAGAGTCGCGGACCGTCCCGTGCAATCCATGTTGGTAGACCCGGGATCCCATTTATTAGACGTGTAGAACTCACCAGAATCTACATTTTGACATATTGGTGAACCCACATTTTGATTTTGAAGAAATTCTTGAGAATGTTAGTAAATTTATCAATTGATTCCGATTTAGAAAAGTGCCCTTGAAATCCCATTGTATTCAAGCTCACTACATCCATGCACCTTTGAAATCGTGTTTAGACCTGAAAATGAAGCGATAATGCTCGAAGTCCTCACTGTCATCAACAGTTCTAGTCCTCTCCATTTCTTCCTTCATGTGTGTTACTTCCTGTACCTCAATTAACTTGTCATGCAGTACACTCTTTCCTTCTATCACAAAACTTAGTCTAGTTGCTTGTGTCTCACTTGTTGTACCGGAAATGAAGGAACTCGGCAAAAAAACATAGCCGAGGGCATATTCTTGTTCAATGTACATTAGTTCCTTCAAAACGTTGGGGGATCTTAAAGAAAAGCAGTATCGTTCAAACGTATACGAACACTTTTCAGTTGATTTTAGCTGAATTAGGCTGACTTTGAGCCTTCGTCTTTGAGTCCGGACAGGGCCGGATAGAAAATTTTGGGTAGATCAAAAATATCTAGAGCTTCATTTTTGTAACTGACAACTTTTTTCACAACCATTTTCCCGGTAGATAGAGTTCGTTCAATGAAGGGCTCCCGTGAGTTCTGAGGTTGTTGTTTTGACATGGGAATGTTTTTCTCACATGGGTTTGGAATTTTCTAAAAACTGGTAGTCTGAAAGTAGATGCTCCTGTGAGTGGATTCTGAAATTTCCAGCCTTCATTGAAGCCTAAGAAACTGGAAATCGTAATCTAAAATCAACATTTCGACAATGCATGGAAAATCAAGGGGCGGGAAAGATTTTCAGATTAAGATTTCCAGACTTTCAGGCTTCAGTGAGGGCTGGAAATTTTAGAATCCACTCACAGGAGCATCTACTTTCAGACCACCAATTTATAGGAAATTCCTACCCCATTGGAAGGAACTACTGTACTTTAACCCATCTTCACCTGGCACCCCCAGCCAATCTAGTCTAGACCCCTTCTCAAATTTTTCGTCGGACGGCCAATAAATTTTTCATACATATTTCTCCCAGATACACGTTTCTCTCTCTTTTGTTCGAAATCAAAATGTCCCTTTCTTCTCCTTTTCTTGCGACGGCGACCATGAAAAGTGCATTCGGCGTCAGCGACGGGCGAAATTGAAGACGAATGAAATGACCCCCAACGAGATAGCATGGCTTTCGGAGAGACGCCAGAGAAAAACAAAGAATGGCACCCGAATGTTCTTTTGTCCTTTGTTCGTTTCCCATGGGAAAGGATTACTGTAAGGACGATGCCACGTCATAATTCTTCTTGAGACCCCTGGCCACTTGAACCCATTCCCCTCCCCTCTTCAAACCGGTCCTCCAGTCCACTGATTTTGATTCGATTAGTCCGATTCTTCGGCCTTCGTTTAATTTTTTTCTCCGACCAATGAAGGCCATTTTTAGGCCAACGAGAGGGGGGAAATGGACAATTTGAGATGATGGAAACGATTATAAATTCGAAATGATGGGCTCTCTCAATTCAGGTATAATTATCTTAAAAATAGAAACCAATTATGTTTATTCGAAAGGTTATGAAAATTGCATGCGTCCCATGGGATATCTTCAAGAAATTTTTGCTAAAAGTGAAAGTGCGCTCCATCGATCATGCGGAATCAAATTTTTTTTTCGTAAAACTTGACAAATTTTCATTGAAAAATACACTTTTATCGAAGAAAATCGAAGAAATCCGTTGCTTTTCGATGAAAATGCATTGTTGTCTGCAAACACCGTCACGTCAGATTGCAGAATGGCTGCGAAATACCGTATGGCGCTCTGAATGGAAAATCAGGACCTATTACTTGCCATTTCGTGTTTTTTTTCAAGAAAAAATGCAATTAGACGAGTTTTTATAGAAAATCACACTTTTTACCCATAGAAAACAGAAAAATCAGTCATCTTTTGCTTAAAAAAATTCGTTTTCCCGAAAATTTGAGTTTGTCCGCAAACACCCCCACGTCAGATTGCAGAAATGATGAATTTTGTGTCTGTTTACAACAATCTCCCTATTTCTTGGGTCTCACCACGAAATTATTTCTCAAAGACAAAAAAAAAGAAAAAAAAACGTCCTTGGATTCGGATTCCTTTGCGGAGTTTTGAAGGACACACAACTCCTGCCGAGGCGAACAAAAACTTTTACTTTTTTTTCAATGTCTGCCACAAAAAATGTATATCCAGTTCTTTGAAAGATTTTCTTTGAAATTGAAGGTCGCTAGCTCGTGCCGTTCTATTAGGGGTTCGCTTTTTCAGCGTGGGTGGTCTTTTTTTTTACGAAAATTCTGCAATTTGTCGTGACAGTGTTTGCGGAACATTTTGATTTTTTCGCGGTGGATTTTTCTATTTTTTATCCATATCATTATGGAAATAAATGTAAAAACTGCCCAAGTTTCTAAAAAATATTCAAATTTTTGCTTCATTCAATGGAGCGCACTTTCAGCATTTTTGCAAAAAAAAAACAATTTTTTTGATACATCAATTGAGTCCGTGTTTCGTGCCGTACAAGAGTTACTTCGGTTAAAATCTTCAAAACAAATCGTGGCGAGACCTTCAAAAAAATATTCCGTGCGCCTTTAAAGTCCCTGAACTTTTTTTTGAAAAAATTTCCAATAAAGTTCTCACCACTTCCTTCTTCAGTTCAAACTACCCCACAATTTTATTTCCTCTCTCCAATTGCCTTCACACGCACACACTCGATGTCTGATCTTCTGGAGGTGGCTCCATTCCAGGCACATAATGAGCTCTCTCATTATGTAGCTGCTCCGCAATTCTCTCCCTCTCTCCAGCTTTCTTGTTTATATATGAGATGCAAAACAGAACTAAAAGTTAATTTGTTTTGATTTTTATAATTTTTTTGCAAATTTTTTTCTTTTCTGTTGGAGAATTCCGAATTTTTCAGGATATTTTCCAATCACAGGTATCGGGGATAGGAAACACACACATTAGAACAAAGATAGGAGATGATGGGAAAATGGAAAAAAAAGGAGAAAAGAGAGAGAGAGAATTGTGGATTACCGCGTGAAGAGAGGTCGATTGTGTTCGTGATTTAAAAAGAGTTTAAAAAAAGAAAAGAAAGAAATGATGATGATGATGAATCTAATAGGCAGGGGCGCATCGAGTTTATTTTACAATACTAAAAAGATAGAATGGGATTATTATATATGTTTGGGTAGAGGAGAGAGAAAAATTGAAATTCCCAACAAAAAAGAAGAAAAAAGACAGGACCTCGTAATTGTTAATTGAGGAAAATAAAATATTTCGAAGATCATTAAAGAGAGACTGAGTGGAAAAGAAAATGGAAGAAAAGACCAAAAAAAGAGTTAAAATAGGATATATCAAATGTGAAAAACAAGAAAAGAGAAAACAACGGGGGATGGTGTGGGGAGACGTCTTTTTAATATAAAAAAGCGAATGAATAATAATAATAATACAGAGAACGGCGGGTGAAAAAATGGTACCGAGATGAGAGAGACACATATTAATTTTGGTTGGGATTTTCAAAAAAAGAGATAAGGTGAAAGATAAGAGATGAATGGGAAGGTGTTCGGGTGGATTAATAAGCGGACAGAGTGGTGATAGTGCTGGTAAATACATTGTTGTTCGACGGCTGAATGGGCTGCTGCTGCTGGCTGGCTCTGGCTAGTTCGGAGAAGGCACAACGACACAAACATCTAGATTCCGATGGTCGAAGTCATCAGGTATTGCTTGCTTCGTTCGAGAATTGTTACCGTTGACATCGAACTGTAATCCAGAAAACAGGGATTAGAAATCGTGTTCAAAACAATGAATATCTCAAAAATGAAAATAAAAAATGGATTATTCAAGAATTTATTCACCCTAGCCATTAACAAGATAGATAAAAACTAACGAACTCTTTGATGGAATGATCACGTGTACCACGGACAAGCGATGGTTGTTGCATCTCCTCCTCGTCGTCAACATCGTTGATCAACTTCTGTTTATAGGTGACGACGGCGTTTTGCTCCTGTGCATAGACACCCCACTCAGTCGACGAATTGGATTCTGACGGCGATCCACTCGGCTCTCTCCATTCATCAGAGTCCGACACCGTTCCGCACATCTATAAAAGCTCAACACATTGAGTGTTTTTCATCAACGCGCGGAAGGAGCCCGATTCTCCTCGTTGCCTACCTTTGCCGGAACCGGCGTCGGTTCCGCTCTGTCCGCTCTTCCGTTTCCCGAAAGCGGCGGCGAGTGTTCTTGAAGCGGTTTCAGTTTTCCTCCTCCTCCACTACCACCATTCATAAGCAGCACTTTGCCTATGGCCATCTGTTGGCTGGGATGATGATGGTGATGATGATCGTCGACATCCATATCCAACTCATCCTCGTTTCTCAAATCATCCCGTCTGGCGGCACCTTCTTTCTCAACATCACATCCATTCCCGTTGTTCATCACAACGTCAATCTCCAGCTCTTTCGGAGAGGAAACTGTGATTTGAGCCTCGTCTTCGTGTCCTTCAATGTCCATCCTTTCCACCTCACTATCATCATTATCAGTCAATGACGGCTTGCTAATGAACCCGTCTTGTTGTGCAATAACTGGTACTTGTTTCGTGAGATCGTCAAATTTTTCGGATGGTGGTGGTGGCTCCTCTTCAGTGTCTTTCCACATCGAGGCTTGATATCGCGAACTCCATTCCCGTTCAGTTTCCATGTCTTTGTCGTCGTCGAAACGAACCCGATCACTACGTGCAAAGTACGACGATCTTGGTGTCAGCTCTTCCGTCTCTTCCTCAGTTCCTATTGAATTGACTCGGAAACGGTATTGCCTGCAAAAAAACGATATATAATGAAAGAATATTCCAAAAATAAAACTCACTTTGAATTATCAGACACGCAAGCGTCTACCCATGGATCAAATGTCGGTGCCATGCTCCTTTCTCTGGGCAAACGATCGAAGATAACTCGACCACCACGACCGACGCGTCGACGAGCAAAACCAATGGAACGAACGTTGCCACTCGTATCCGGAAGGAATGTCTCGTAGAATCGACAATTGATTGAAGATTCTGATTTCGGAGCGGAGGTGGATGGAGGAACAAGTGCTGTAGGTGTAGGAGGCACTGTATCCCTGGAGGTTGTTTGGGAGAGTGGAGCGGGCGCGACAAAAGAGTTGGACGTTGAAGCAGCAGCCACTGATGTTGTTGGGACATTAGCACTGATATTCGCAGCTCGATAGTTACAGCCACGTCTTCGTTTGAACGAGTATTTTCCATCCAACAACACCTCTTTGGTGACTGGTTTAGCTGTGACTGCTGGAGCCACCGGTCCAAACAGTGATGGTGGACGATTCCAGTTCTCTGCATTCTTTTTGAGCCACGCTTTCGAGACCAGGTCCTTGTCGGCAATCTTTCGTCGTACTCGCTTCTTCTTCTTGCCATTCTCGTCTGTTCCATTGATCTCTGACAACGGCTTAGTGCTATCCTCTGACGACGCTCTCAACTTCTCAGAGATCTCATTGAAGGTGTTGGAAGTGCCAAAGTCGGCCATTTCCATTCTCTTCGCCAATATCTCTGCCTCCATGTCGATGATGGCGAGCTTCTGCTTTTCTCGTCGCGCTGTCATATCGAACAGTTGTTGCGCTTTCGACATGTCATGCACAAGTTTTAGGATCTTCTCATAACTGTCCTCATCGTTTTTGCGGTTCTTTCTCGTCTGCATCTTCTCGGCACGTCGACGGAACGCCACGTACGGATTTACAGCTCCCTGTCCATCCTGCTGCAAAATCAAAGAGTTTAGAATGGAATTAGTAAGGATTGAATGGCTCCGCGACATCTCAAAACCAGAAAATCGAGTAAAAAATTTGAAGATTTTAAGCCTAATTTTCAAAGGTTTCGAGATGTCGCGGAGCCGATTGAATTCAACAAACCTTTCGACATTCTGTCCTGATTCTAGGAATCAATCCACCAACACCAATACATCCCGATGTCGTCGCCGCTGATGTTCGCTTCGACAGCCAATACTCGTACACTTCATACACAATCGATGGATCCAGAGATTTATGAAAATTAATCACCGAATCCTCGCTGGCAATCTGTGTTTCTGACGAATGACTCTCCACCGTATCGAAAATCTTTTCCAGAATTCGCGGCTCCACGTGCGTATGATCTGCGAGCCACGTCTCGTCCTCTGTGTCATAATCATATTCTGGTTCGTCCCTTTCGAGTGCTTGCCAGGCTGCAAAAAAATAATTATTTCCTCTGGAATTTCTTTGGGAGTGGTGGGGGATGGAGGGGGTTGAATAAACAAACAATTTCCTCTTCTTCGTCATCAATTTTAATTCGTTTTGATATAGATTGTGATAAGAGGGATGGGGAGGAGGAAGAAGGGAATGGAATGATAACAAGAATAGGGCACAACCAAACAAAAACATGTACTTTTGTCTCCAGGTAAAAATAGAAAGAAGGGGGAAAACAGGGAAGAATTTCAGGTTTTTGAATTCAATAAAACAGAAAATTTCGCGACGGAAAACCAAAAAAAAAAAAAACAACTCGTGATGTTTGAACTCTAATCAAAATGTGTCAGATACAGGACCAGGAATTGAATTTCAGCCGCCAATTTCAGGGCAAATAGTCAACTGCTAGTGTCTCAAATGCTATATTTGGCTCTTCTCCTATGGATTAACTGCTATAAACATAGCAGTTGAGACATAAAAAGTAGCGAAAAATATGAGTTGATTCATAGCAAAAGAGCCAAATATAGCAGTTGATCACCCCCATAGCAGTAGAGATGCATAGCAGTTGAGTATCTACCAAATGTGTCAGATACAGATTCAGGAAGTGAATTTCAGCCGCCAATTTCAGGAATTTTTGAGGGTCGAAACCGGAAATTAACCAATTTCAAAGAACCGGAAATCGGAAAAAAATTGGTCATGTGATCATAATAATAACCTTCGGATGAAAAAGTGAAGAGGAAATAGATGAAGGTCAAAAGGTTCGGAGAGGGATGTTGAATGAAAAGAACGGGTGAAAAAATAAAAGAATTAGTCACGTAAACAATGACAAATCCATCCGTCATATAGAGATCAAAACCAGAAGTTTCCAGTAACACTTAAAGAGATGACAGGTGTTTTTCTCTCACTTTTCAGCTTGAATAATATTTGTCTTCAAGTCACAAGACCCCCGAAAAAGCATCCAAACACACGAGTTTCCCGTGGGAATTTGTTGAAAAAGATGATAAATTTGAACTTTTCTTGGTCAAAAAACGGATGGGAAGTGAGAAAAACGACGATGGGGAAAGGGGGAAAAAGTATGAATTATTCATGAGAAATCAAAAAGAAGAGAGACCCTTACCATGAACTTTAATATATTTCGCACGATTCATCTTATTCCGATTATGATAGGTTTTGTGGTAACGGTCTTCTTCAACACTATCAACCTTAGGCGTTGGGATGACATGGTTGACTTGGACGCCTGATGTACTGGCTTGCTGGGCGAGGATGGCATCTTGGAGATGAGATTCCTGGAAGAAAATAATTATTTGTAGAAATGCACGGCCTCAGGCGGTTCTTTTTTTGGTCCTATGTCAACAGAAGGGGTCCCTAGAGTGTATGCATAAGAATGACGTGGAAAGGTCAAGATTGTGAGAAAATGTGTGAAGTGATTCAAATAATAATCATTTGTCGAGTTGATATGCAAATGTTTCAATTATAGAATCTTGAATGGAAAAATCCATTTCTAAGAAGCTGCAGATCAAAATTTTGAGCTTGGCATTCGAGTTATTCAATAAGTCAAAACTAGATTCTCTGTTCAAATTTCTGTGCGGTATGGTTCAATAACCTTCAACGGTCTTTTTTTCTAGGTAAACCCTATCTTTCTTCTCTTCTTTCTTTTTCTTTTCGTGTAGATTGTAAATTTGAAATCGATACGTGTTCAGATTACACAGCGACCCTGCTGCGGGGATAGTGGCGCCTCTCCTCCTCTGACAACATTGCAGCGGTCGGCCGAAAAGAAGAGAGGGGGTTGCCCTCCCCGGAGGAGAAGAGACTAACGATCATCAATTCGGGGGACCGAATTTTGAAATTTCAGAAAATCTTTCGAAAATCAACGGAAAATATTTTGAGAAGCAATTAAAGTGTTAGATTATGAAATAGGGAGGGAAGGGTGAATCAGAGATCACATTAATGACGTCATAGGGACCAAAAGCTAGAAAAGTGGCTCAAAATGGACGGATTTGGACGTTTAGCATATCAAAATGAAGGCCAGGACCTAGATAATGAAGAAAAAGAGCAAAACGGGCCATGAAACGGAATGAAAGTGCAAAAAACGGAGCAAAACTCACCATTTCTTCCTCTTTTTCCATGCCTGACGGCATTTGTGTGACGGCCCGGTTCCCAACGCTGCATTCTGATAGGTCCGGTAGTTCGTGGCCCCAATAGACGGTCATAGACCGGTTCGAGTCGAAGGCCCGGGCTCGAAACGCCTTTGACGCAGTGGCCATCCTCCTGTACTCCCACGTTGTAACTACGTTTAAGAAGAGCGGCGAAGACGCCGCAAGATTTAAATGGCCACGGACTTTGAGATGAATTCATCCGCCGAGAACGGCGCTCATAAAAAGTAAAAAAATGTAGGCGTGAGCAGCACTAGTGCTGTGCAGTACTCAATATTCTTTGTGGTTGGGAGGGGGTGTGTAGCAGTGAATACAACAGGCCCCGCTCAGGCCAACTATCGACTGGTGGGCGCGCCGTCTTCCCCTCTGCCCGCTTCTCTCTCTTCCACAGCGCTGGCCGTCTAACCACGCGCTCCGTCCTTCACGCGCTATCTCTTTTTTGCGCCGGTCGTCGTCTCTCCTAACCTAGTACTATCTCGCCTTGCAAAATACTCACCCGACACAACGGCCACGTCGCACAATAGCACACAAATAGAAACGCGTCGCCGACGCAGCGCTGTGGAGAAGCCAATGCCGTCGGGGGCGTCGCGGTCGCGTTGCGTGTCCTCGTGAATTTTGCGAAGCGTGGCTGTGGGAACAATTAAAATTGGACATCAAACTTCATTTTTTGAGCTTTTTTCTTCGTTTTTTTTCACATTTTTATTTTTAAAAAGCAATTTCAAACAGATTTTCGAATGTTTTTCGTTGTTTTTCGTGTGTTTTAATAGAAAAATTTGTGGATTTGAACCAAGTTTTGCGATTTTCAAAATTCGGAACTGTTTAAAAGGAATTTAAGCCTAGGATCTAGTGTTTCTGATTTCATTAGTGAAGCAAAAAGCGATCATAATCAATCATTTAGCGAAAAACAAAAAATTTCTGCAAAAATAGTAATTTTTTTAGTTTCGAAATTAGTTTTTTCCTTTTTTTATCAAAAAATCAAAAATTCATTGCTGATCATTTCAGAAACGGAACTAATTGTTCATTCTCATTTTTCGATTTGAATAACTTCGAAATATCGTTTTTTTCTTGCAAAAGTCGAATTTTTTGAAAAATTGTTGCCCAATTAAATTTTCAAAAATTTCAGGAATTAAACAAAATGGATGAGGAAAATCATCAACTCGAGGATAACGAGATCGACGAGGTAATTCAATTTTTGATTGAAAAGAAAAACCAAAATTCAAGAAAAAAAATTGCAGATCATCGAAATTGACGAAGATGCTGAGATGAAATATGCCAGTGATGATGAAGATCAACAGAGCACTTCAAAGTGAGTTTTTTGAAAATTAAATTTGAAGAAATGTTGAAAAAAGCTGAATACATTTTAGCGCGGACGTCCCACCCGAGATTATCGACGACTCGCTCATGTCATTGCAAGCTCACGAACAAGACTGTTTCACAGTGGCTCTCGCTTCAAATCGCTGGCTAGCTACTGGCGGAGAAGACGATGTCGCTTTTCTTTTCGATCAAAATGTTTCCGAATCGGAACCAGTGCTCAAAGTGGAACACAAAGATTCAGTCACTCAAGTGTTGTTCAATCATAGCGAAACTTTGTTGGCTACTGGTGATTTGAGCGGAAAAATTATGATTTCGGAGATTGCGACGAAAAAAGTCAGGGCTGAGGTTCGTAATAGGGGGCCCATTGTTTTCACTGTTAGAATTCACTCAAAAAGGCCTGCGGCGTCTTCAAAAAACAGAAAAGAAAAAGAAAAATGAGAAGCGAAACGGAGAAAGTACGATTTTCCAAAATAAAAATGTGATAAGAAGAGAAGAAATCAAAACTTTGATAAAAATAAAAAAAAGAAGCAACGGCGCTTTTCCGAATTTGGCGCCCAAGTACGGTAGAGCGCCATTGCTTCATTCAGAGAAAGCGGACGTGTGCTTTCGTTTCCCACAATTGATGAAAAAAGAAAACGAATTCCAGATCGACGAGTGCAACGATCTGGAATGGATGAAATGGCATCACACTGCGGATATTCTCTTCGCTGGTGACAAAGACGGAATTCTATGGATGTGGTTGATTGGGAACAAAGGAATCGCCCAGTCGAAGGTATGGGAAACGAAGGGAAATGGAAATATGTTTTCTGGGAAAAAAGAAGAAGAAATGTGTTTTGAAATAACTGAGAAGAGAGTGAGGTGTTAGAAGGAAAATAGCAGCTGAATTATTTCTCTACTTGAATAGAACAATGATAAGAGACCGAAACTGACTGTTGTTACAGCCTTCATAGGACAAAAATAGGGGCCAGGCCCATTATTTATGACATGACATGACACATCGAAATAAACAGACGTGGGAATATGAACGGTCTGATGGCGGGGAGAAATTGATATCTACGAGCGCACTGAAATACCCTTGCCGTCTGTGGAAACACACATCTCAACATCTGCCCCCACTTTCTTTTTGGCGGGGTGCCCCTCTATTGCTCCGTGACCCCTACCAGGGTGGGGGACATCTGGCAAAGATGTATGTGTCACAGCAGCAGCAGGCCCCATACGCCATCACTGTATTAGACTATGGAGAACACCATCTTGACATAGACAGAAGGTGATGGCATATAGAACCGATGACGTATGAATAATGGTAATTCTATGCGGGAGATGAGAGAGGGAGATAATGGGGTTCGAGGGTGACGTTTTGGCAAATTGGGACGTTTAGTTTTTGAATAGACAAAACTCTAGGTTGGGATGTCTTTCAGGAGATTCGGAGATCCCTTTTTCAGATCTCAAAATGTTTCGAGTAGCCCCTTATGGCAGATTTCCGTTCCTGTTATTTTTACATTCGAAATGTGTTGTACTTTTGGGTGGTCTTCCCATTTCAAAAAAGTCGTAAAAAGCCGAAAAGATCCCTCCTCCCCCCTCCTTGAAAGTGAGAAATCTTGTAAAAAGTCGGTTCTTCAGTCCCCCCCTCCTTCCCCGCTCTTTTTTGCCTCGTCCATTCCCCCCCCCCCCCCTTTTTTTTTTTCTTCCCCCCCACAATCTTCTGCATCTCTAGCCACATACACTCTCACATCTAATTCCAATTCGTCGTGTTCTCTTCTGTACACTCTCTACTCACATTCAAAGAGCCTCCTCGCCGTTTATTTGGCATCACTCTCCACTGCACACACTGTCTCAACGAGTGGTCACTCCTTCTCTGCCTGTCTCGGGTCACAGTGACGTTTCCATCTGTCGTTGTCTCTGTTTGTCCGTCGTAATAGTCTCTCGGCGGGTGTCTGGTGTTCTCTGACGGCACCCTCTCACGCAACACAACGTGTAGAGAGATGGAAAGAAGGGGAGACGATGGAGGCCGCATTGGGAAGGAGGAGGGGGGCAAAACTGACAGGCCAGTGAGTGTGACTGACGAGGCGAATGGTGGTGGGGGGAGGGAAATTGTGTGCGGGGACCTTGGCAGTTTTCCAAAAACTTGATGAAGGCTTTCTCACGGAATCTGAAGTTGAAGGGAGTGAAATTAAGTGTGGAAAGCTTGACAGATAGATGGGAAATGTGAATATTTTCGGATATTGTCAGTCGAAAGGGTTCTGAATGTGTAAAAATACCTCTAGTGTTCAATCAAACTCAATTCCGAGTTCCGTAACTCAATTTGGAGGCACTGATCCGATTACCCACACATTTTGCTTGAAAACATTTTGGACCAATCGAATAGAATTTCACTTCTAATTTGTGATTGATTCGAAGCAATTTGATTCAAATTATGTCTTGTGAACATTTCAGAACAATAGAAAGTAGTAGTAGTTGAGTGATCAAAATCCAAGTTAAAGTTCAACACAATGCATTTGAAATACGTTGAAATTGCAATTTCAAGCCTGAAGTCTTCCCAATAAGATGACGTTTTTCCGCTTCGAGAAGCCTACGTTTTTTAATAACGTTTCGCTGTCTTCACTCAACTCCTTCATTTTTTTCCCAATAGCCTTCCTCCTCCTGCACAAAACAGCTACGAAAATTGCTATTTTCGCATCGGCGGTTCGACTCAACACAGTCAATGTGTGTGTGGGGGGACGGAGCCTATGAATAAAACATTAGTTTGCTGACTTGTGTGTATATGTGCCGAAAGGAAACACACATACAAAAAAAGGGACTCGGAAAGGCAAAAATGTCAAATTTGAGTTGCCCGTTTGTCGCTTTGGTTTTTTTTCCTATCGTCTCTACTGCTGCCCTCTTCCACCACCAGCACCTCCTTCGTCTTCGCCCGCGCCGTCGAGTGAAACCCCAAATAATGGTGTCCAAAAGACCACTATACCACCTGTCGAGGGGAATTGAAAATGAGGCGCTACAACCGAAATGACCGGTTACATTGAGAGCGGGCAAAGAGAGAGAGAGAGAGAGATAAGCCCTCTCCTTGTCGTCCTGGGTAATTAGCGTGACAGGAGACAGGCCCCTCGTTATTCGTGCCCTCGGAGAGAATATCTCATCATCAACTTGTCAGAAAGTTGAAGGAGCGACTCAAAACATATCGAATGACCCCTTTTAGTGTACACCGAAGAGTCAGTCAGTCACACAGTCTTCCAGATATTCAGAAAAACTGGAGCGACGATGGAGAATCTACTCAGGTTACTTCTTCGCAACTCGATCCGATTAAAAACTGTTGGTGTTTGTGTTGGGACTGTGTAAGCTTGAAAGTAAAGAGAGAAAAAGACCCGTCGTCCCTCCCTTTTTTCCGCTCTCCGCTCCCATCATTCTTCTCTCCGTCCCCCTCCGACGAAAGTAAATTTGCTTTCGGGTTGTTTGTTGGTTGGCGACGATGGCGGTTGTGGTTGCGATGGGAAGGGAAAAGGAGGGGGACTCGAATTTTATAGTGCACTTTCCAATTGGATGAAAGGAGAGAGGAAGAAATGAACACACCGAGGCTGGTTTTTTGATTTTTCAAGGGAAAACCGAAAAAACTGATAGAGAATGTCAATCCGTTAACTAACATCTCAACCGAGGTTAGCCAAACTTCAAGGTTCTTCATGAAAAAGTTTTCACTTTCCAAGCCGCCAAACTGATCCGACATTCAACCTTGTAATTTAACAAGGTCAGATCTAAAAACTGAAGATATGAACGGTCGAGGAAGTTTAGCAGGGAGTGTGTAGATCTATGCCACTCGAAATGTCGAGATACCTAAAAAGAGATGAGGAATAATGGAACCGCCAGACCGATTCTAGAAAGTTCCACGTACACCACCACCTTCAATAATTGTTTGTTGACCCTTTTCCGGTATCTTATTGTCTGCCTCCTCGTCGACTAGGGGTCTTGTGATGATAAGATAGGAGCGAAGGGGAAAGGACGAAGTTTTGTTGTGTTGTCGGCTGACTTTGTTTGATCATCAAAGCTCATGGTTCTCTTGTTCCCGATTGCGTAACCCTTCTATCGTCGCAAGAAAAAGGTTCCAATTTCTCCATCTTCTCCCCGCCTGATAACAAAATAACAAACACGCTCCAATTGGCGTGTGTTCTATCCTCTTCTAACAACAAGACGAAGTAAATTGGTTGACCCTTCTCCGCTCGCGCGCAGTTTTTTTCTGCGGCGGAAAGGTGGAGGGCGGAGCCTATAACGATGTTGTGTCTTCAAGAGTGGATTATGGGCAGGTGTTTCGTTGAGAGGGGCCGGCTGCTACTATACAGGCTACTGGTCGCTTTGAAATGAAAAAAAGAGGAGAGGGGAACGATTAGATTATCAAAGGACACGCAATAGAGACGACTATGAAGATGATGACTATGATGACTAAGTAGAATTAAGAAGTGGTGTAGATGAATCGTCGAAGCGAAAGAGAAAGTACAATAGTTTGTTGTTCTCTGTTCAATGGGGGGCCTATAGCCACCTCCTCCATCTCGCACAAAGAGCCGCTTCTCCTCTTTTGTCCCCCTCTTCACTTGTCTCCTTCTCTTTTGTTTGGTAGTATGTGGTTTGTGTTGATGAAGAATATAAAGAAAGAGGCTGCTAAAAATGAGGAATTTAGACGACTGTGGGAAGAATGCCAAATAAGGATATCATTGAAACCACAACGTCGTAAACAATCGAGAAAAAAATTGAAGGAAACCTGCAAGCAGGCAAGCCTTAATCAGGTCAGAAACTGCAGATTTCTGATGTGTTTACGAGTCGGAGATCCGTTTTGAATAAACAGAGACTGGGAATGACATGCTGAAGAGTTTTGTCATCGAGTTTCCGGAAAAGAAAAGCGTTATGATGGTTTTTGTTCGTTGAAAAAGCGAAAGCCAGTAAAACTTTTTAAAAATGCACAAGTTTTCATGTTGTACACGAAATATCAGACATCTCACTCTCTCTCGTGATCTCTCCAAAGCTCATGACGTTTTGCGAGAAAAGTTTGTTTTTCCGTGTTCCTCTCACACCCCTCCATTTCATAATCAGATGCCGAATGTGTGTCTGGTTGTCATGGAAAATGCTCTTCGAATTCGTGTCGGTCACACAAACACGCACACGCATCCCGAAGCAGTAAACAAGTCCACGCAAATTGAATTCAGCTGAGATTCAAAAGGGAAAAGGGAGCGACGGGAGAGAGAGCCAAGAATAGAGGAGCTCTCTTTAATCCGCATGACGGAAAGCGAAGGGATTCTTCTTCTTTTTTTGGTTCAATCTTCTTCTTCTTCTTCTGCTCGCTTTTTTGCGAAAAAAAGCTCATTTTGTTCAGATGGGGGTCTTTGTGAAGAGAGCAGATGGGCCTACTCAAAACGGACCCCCTTTCGTTTCATTTTTTATGAGATGTAAGGGGAGGATAGGACATGTGGTCCTCTTCTAATGGGGCACCCACCCAAACAAGAAGGGCTCCTTTTTCTCGTATATGGCACTATAATTAGTAGTCAATGAGATGAAGAAAAGCCTTTTCTGGGTTCTCAAACAGCCCTATTTATGGTAAAAGGAACCTAAAGAGCTGCGACGATGAAAGGAAGGAAGCAATTGTTGGTGGAAGAAAGGGGGCGGTGAACAAATGAACAACATTGGAGTTGGGAAATGAAAAGTGAAGAATGATTTCAGAATAATCGGAACTTTGAAACTTCTAGCTCGGAAGGGTAGAACTGATAATGGCATGTTTCCAACCAATCAAACGGAACAAAAACGCCTTTTTATGGAGTTTCCGCACAATCAGGAATTATTATACTCGGCATCTGAAGCCAGGGGTGTGCGGTACGGAATTCCGAATATTTCGAACACATAATATTCCCAGGTTCCGAATTTCCGAAAGTTGAAAAAAGTCATTCCGCACACCCCTGCTCGGCATCTGAAACTGAAAAGTTTCCGAATATACGACACACTCGGACCTAATCATCCCCCAACAACCACACATAATCACCATCATTATTACCATCACTTCCCCCCACCACAGCACTTTATGTACATAGTTGTTGACGCTTCGGAGGAGGAGGGGGGTCTATCTCGAGTATGCATCTTGTATGTATTATTCATTATCATGTGATGATGATCGCCTCTCTCTTCCCACTCTTTAGTTAGTATTGGGAAAAGGAATAGTAGTTGAGGCGAAGGAGGAGATAGTGCGGAAAGATAAAGAGAGAATTAGAGAAGGATCGCAAAACTTTTTTTTTTGGTTGGGCGCGAAATATTTTGATAGCATTAGGAAGAGAAAGGAGAGTTTGTTTAGTGTACAGTACAACATACCCCAACAATTTATAGTACTATCACCAAGAAGCATTCCGAGGGGGAAGCATGTGAATAGAGAAATGAAAGTCGTATCAATTTCAGGTATACGCTGGAAATGGAGCATCGTGTACGGTTGGCTGTTTGATGCCAGATGGAAAGCGAATCCTTTGCGGTTATTCCGATGGAATCGTCCGTAAGTAGCTGGAAAATCGGAAAACAAACCATCTGAACTCTTACACGGGATCTCTGAAATCCTTCGTTTTCGTCCCCATAATCCTTCGATTTATTTTAATAATTTTTTCTATACGATTTCTTTGGATTTAATCCAGATATTTATCAAAACGCGCGGATAATCCTATCATTTTTCGCCTTTCATATATCAATTTTTTATTCATTCATCCTTCTCTTTTGGCCTATAGACGCTCATCGGATGTACACATATCCGAATTAGTATGGATCACATGATTCGATTGACGACATCCGTGGATTAGTGCGATGCGGATTTTGGAAAAGATTAGAAAATATTTCTATAATTTTTGGAGTCAAAAACGGATTAGAAACGTTATTTTTGGATAGGAAATTGGTATTGAAGTAAACAGGAAACGTGGTTTGGACTTTGAGAATTTCCGGGATGTGTAAAGTTTAGAAAAGAAATAATTGAATCTCTGATGCAGGAAGTAGGGGATTCTAAAAATAAAACTTTTTTTCTAGGAATGTGGCTGCTTCGCGAGGAATCCAGCACCCATTTGTACTTTCACTCCCCAATCACAGCCATTGATCACCATGTGACTCAAACCGTGGCAATCGTCGGAACTCAAAGTGGAACTGTGAATGTGATCAACACAGCCTCACCGGATAACGTTCTCAAGAAGATCTCACTTCTTCCACCTCCAGGCGTCAAATCGACTACAGTAACCTCAGCTGGAACTGCTGTTGATGAACAAGGAGAGGAGGATGAAGACGTGGCGAATTGTGTGGAGAGTTTGGCGATGGCACCTTCACATCCGTGGTTCGCTGTGGGACGTAACGATGGGTCCATGTGCATTTATGAAATGGATTCGAATGCGCCAAGAAGCATCTATCAGTCTAATCAGATGATGGTAAGGGTTGACCACCGCCGGCGTAAAATTGGGTTAGCAGGGTAAAACTAGATTATTTTAGTGCTTTTCGATCAAAACAATTTTTCTCAAAAAATGCTTCTTTTCTGAGAAAAATTGCTCATTCCGTAAAACCATTATTCCGTACAACATCCCATTTTGAATCCACTAATGGCGCCAGTCGTTTCGCTTCACTTTCGCTTTCAAAACAGACAATAGGCTATTCCATTTTTATTGCAGGCAATTGTGAAGGTGATTTGGTCGATGGAGGGCAATGCACCGTATGTCACAATCGGCTCAATTGACGGAACTGTTCGCGTCTTTGACGCAAGAGACAGTTCGTTGGTGAAGGTGAGCTCAAGAAGCTATAATTTGCTCTAATTATTTTTTCGCAGGAACTTCACAACGGTGGTGACGAAGTGCTCGACGTCCTCGTCATTCAGTCCAATCCGCACCGAATTATGACAGCTGGAAGTGGAGGAGTCGTCCGTGTTTTCGATTTGAATTGATTGATAAAATAGCCACATTTTTTTTGTTTTTTCAATGTTTTTTTTCCCGATTCTTGTCTTCTTTGCCAATTCCGGTTTCAATCACTTTTCAAAGTTTTTCTTCTTTTTTAGTTACAAAAATAGAAAGAAGCACTTATTGTTTTTTCTCACTTCTAATCCTTTTTTTTCTCTGTTTTCTTGTTACTTTTCGGTTTGTTTTTTGTTATTTCTTAACACACACCCACACTTGTCTTGTTTTTGTTGCTCGTTAGAAATCCCTGATGAAGGGATCCTAAAAAATAAATCTATTGTTAGATATTTAATATAGAACGCATTAGTTATTTGAATGTTGAATCCGGCAGACGAACGGTGTGATTACCTACTTTTGGGAAATTGTGGTGGTGGTTTGAATATTTTTTGCATTTTTTTTTCGCTTCGTCGTCGAAAACAGACAGAAAAATAGCAGAAGAAAACTATAATTTTTTTCTCAGGAGACGGATTAATCTCCTCTATTTTCTTTTCAAATATTTCTTTTTCTTTGTATATTATTCCACGCCGTCATATATAATCTTCTCTTTTCATTTCTCACATTTTCCCCATTCTTCGCCTTTTTTTTCTCGTCTTTTCCTGGCAAATACTCAGTTGCTAGAACCTGCTCTTTTGCTATAGTCGATCATTTGCTATGCAATTCTTATTTGATATTCCGTGGTAATGTTACTAGCAACTGAGAAATCCAATAGCAATTGAGCCACTTTAGGTATAGCCCATGAGAAAATGTCGAATAGCAAAAGAGCAAATCGTAGCAACTGAGTATTTGCCGCTTTTCTGTGCTTTTCCTCATCACTTTTCTCCAAGAAAATTCATCCATAAAAAAAATATTCCAGAAAAAGAAAGGAAAATAATGGAAAAGCCCAATTATCAACTCTACCGTAACACGACACTCGGTCAGGCACTTCAGAAGACGTTGGACGACTTCATCAGTGAGCAACTGATTCCCGAGAGCCTGTCCAAGAAGGTGATGGATTCGTTTGATAAGTCTATCAATCGGATACTTCCGATGAAGGCAAAGAATAAGGTTTGTTGGAAATTTGAATTGCTGCGGGCTGAAACTGCGCTCTATTGACACGATTGGCAAAATTCGCAAATTTTTGAATTTTCGGACAGAAATTGTTTTTTTTTCGAGGTTAAGCAATAGATACTCAGAAAAATCGGTTTTTAGCGGTAGTTTCAGGAAATTTGAATCGCGGCGTGACCGCAAACACCGTCACGTCAAATTGCGGCTCCGCGACATCTCGAAACTTGAAATTTTTAATTTGTTTTGACTAGAAGTTAATCGATTTTTCTGGGAAACTAGAACAAGATAAAATTTCAACTTTTGAGAAAAAAAAATTTTTTTCGAAAATATTTTTCGGTCAAAAAATTTTTTTTTCCAAAAAAAGTTTTAATTTTTTTGTTTCAATTTTTCAGAAAATCGATTAAAATCGAATCAAAATTTTGAAAATTTCATGCCCAATTCTAAACGGTTTCGAAATGTCGCGGAGCCAAAAAAAGCAGCTCCACTGAGTATCACTTCAAAATTTTTCGAATTTTCGCGTGATCCAATAGAGCGCACTTTCAGCCCCTAAACAATATCAAAATTTTCCAGGTAAACTTCCGCGCCGACAAGCTCCGCGCCTACCGTTACTGCGACAACGTGTGGACGTTCATCGTCGAGCAAGTCGATCTTCGTGACGCGGTGGAGGGTGGCACTGTCGCCCGTCTCAAAATTGTCGCTTGTGACGGACAGTCTACTAAAGGACAATTGCAAGGGCACAGCTAAATTTGTACATTTTTTTGCTCAGCTTTAACAATATTTTCTTTTTTTTTTAATCTTGGGACTGTATATTTCTTTTTTTTCGCTCAATGATAATCTTTTTTTTTATTTCCCCCAGTCATACTCGATTGTGATAGCGTATCGTTTCTGTGATTTCTTCTTTTCCCCTGTTGATTCGTTTCCTATTTTTCTGTGATACACATCTTCTAAAACCCGCAGCTAGTGATTTTTTTTGTGATCGTCCGTTTGTTTTTTCAGAGGCAGCTTACATTTCAAAAATGATTTTTTTCATTGGCTTAATAAAGATTCGATTTTTATCAGAATTTTGAAAGATCTTCTAAGCATTCTTGTAAAATTTTGGCTCCGGGACATTTCGGAACCGGCGATTATAATTGATTTTCAGGTAATCTGAGCAAAACAAAAGGTCAAATTTTTTTTCGAAAAAAAATTTTTTGACTAAAAAAAATTTTTTTCTGAAAATTATTGAAATTTTATTTTGCACACATTTGCCTGACTTTCATCTCCGTCTCCGACTTGGAAATGACCCGGAGAAAGAATCTCAAATCACGACACAGACGGACTTTTCTTCATCTGACAATTTATGTATCTCTCTCACGCCCTTGTAAAAAATGCGGATAATCTGGACGGTCCAATACGAAACTTTATCCCGTTGTCTCTAGACATTCTCTTGTTTTCTAAGACAATTACTATGAATTGGACATGGATCATCTCGACCTCTCCTTCTACATGATCCTCCCGGAGCTCATTCGGGAGTACAGCAATCGGCGGCTGATCTCTTGGGCCATTTCTCGACATGTTGGCGGACTTGTACCAAGAGCGGTATCAGCAGGTCCAAATCCGAGCTGGCGATGCTCACAGGCGACCGCAAGGTCATGGTGCATCACCACCG
>GL379887.1:387758-425565 GCA_000143925.2 Caenorhabditis brenneri | reverse complement strand
CATGTGTGTCCGATCTTTTTGATAGCCATATGAACACGCATGGATTCCATTTTTCCAAGATATATGATTATCGATGTCGGACACTGGGAAATATCAACATATGAGAGAGGGACATACCGGGAAGAGAAAGTTATAGAAGATTATTTCTTAAAGTTTTGATTCTGTAGACTTAAAATTTTATTTTCTATAATGAACAATTTCAAATGAAAATGCCTGTTTTTAAAACGTAACTCAGAAAATGATTGATACGGATCGACACGGAAAGATGCAATAATATTTTTCTAAAACTTTTGTTTTCAAATTTCAATTTCTTTTCTCGTACAATTATTCTTTTTCAGATCATAAACACTACTAACGTACATTTTTGTTGAGTGCTCTTATCGCTCAAGAATAGTCATGCTGCTGGGTCAACTTGTCCAAGACGGAATTGATAGCACAAAAACACGAACAAATCATGACATCAAAGAAAAAAAGCGACAAGATTTTTTTTACGTACTTCACCAAGTCAAATTGAAGTTTCCGACCATTCCTCTGGATTTTTTCGATGTATTTCGCCAAGCTCTATCCGATGTTATAAAATCTCATATGTGAATTTTATCTTGACAGAACTCCTTTGACTGCTAATCATCTTCGACGATTTGAACCCATTTATGTCTATATCAATCCCAACAAAAAAATGACAAAAACTGATAAATGTTCATTAACATTGTTTCTCTTCTGATAGATTGAAACAAAAAAAAAAACAAACCAAAAACTCATTGTCCAAGCGCCTCGAAAATCATCCCAATTATACCGACACAAGCATACTTGGCACGTCGGAGGGAGGGAAATTCCCAATTCATTTTAGTGTACTTGTCCAGAAATTCTTCACGTTCTCCAACCGCTTCGTGCACCTTCAGTTCACTCGAATCAAGATGTTTTGGACGGTGGGGAGCATGTTCCAGGAAGAAGTTATTCTTCGCATTAAACTCAATCTTCCCATCGTCTTTATTTCACTCGAATTTGACATTTTGTTCTTTCTGATCCTTTTCCAGACCATCTTCAATTGCCTTCATAATTCTCGTCCAGAGGTCACCATCAAAAAGAATCAAATCCGATGGAGTCTTGTATTTCTTCAATGCCGGAGTATCCTTGAATATTTAAATACGGGAAATCACACCATCCCGTCGTCCTTTAGCAAATGCGGATGAAAGAATCCGCTTCCTTGTAGACTTGGAAAGCAGGATGAATATGGAAGATGTAGTCCTAGGATCCAAATATCAGCAAAACATATCCGCTCATTTTACGAGGCTCGACACAGGCGACGCTGTTTATGTAGTCAAACACTAACAGGATTCCATGTAAGTCTAGGTATTCTCCAAATTCTTTTGCAGCGGGTTGACCTCTTGCGAAGTTTAAGATCATCAGAACTTGTTGCTTTTTGTCTCCATTCTGCATCGGGACAATTGGCTCTCCCCCATATATGGTGTTGTTGTGGAGGCTTTTGCTCTGAAAATTTGGATTTTAGAGAATATATGAGAGCTTTCATGCATTAAAAAATGGTTTGCCAGAACTGAATTACAGGTAACGCTCACACTATGATTTTGAATGAGATTACTTCGAGAGACCATAACCCTAGAGCCATGAGAGTTACAAAGAAATTGCCAACTAATGAAAATTGGCAAAATTTATCAGCTACATTTTATTAGTTAACGAATTTTTGATATTTTAAACAAGAAAATAGTTATGCGTGGAGTATCTCAAAATCATGTCATTATAATATTACTGCGAATCGCACGTAGTATTCACAAGTGCAGCTTTGAATATCACTGTATAAAATCCTGAAACCTATGTTCACTTACCTGGTGCATGTTATCCTTGTCATCCAAAGATTTCTTGTTGAACGTCACTTTCACAAATTGACGCTGCATACTTTATACACTAAAAGAAGAAAATTATTGAGGATGGAAGTCAAGGATTAGAATAGAACGATACGATAATCAATAAAAACAACGAGTGAGGGTTGGTATGGAATAGGATAAGTGTAACTGGTGAATGGTAATTAATAAATGATATTTTTCTGGAATTGTCCTGCCAATTCTATTCCAAGAGAACAAAAGAACCTTTTGGATTGTTCTGCCAGTTCTATCCCAAAAGAAAAGGAACGTTCTGAAATTGTCCTGCCACATCTACCCCAAGAGAATAAAAGAAAGTTTTGGATTGTTCTGCCGAATCTATTCCAAAAGAACCAAGAGAACCTTCAGGATTATTCTGCCAATTCTATCCCAAAAGAATAAAATAACGTTCTGGATTGTTCTGCCAAATCTATCCCAAGAGAACAAAAAAACTCTCTCAAATGGTCCTTCCACATCTATATCAAGAGAGCAAAAGAACGTTTGGGAATTGTCCTGCCACATCTATTCGAACAGAACAAAAAAACTCTCTTGAATGGTCCTGCAACTCTATCCCAAGAAAACCAAGAGAACCTTCTGGAGTTGTTATGCCAATTCTATCTCGATATCTTCGATTGTCTCTGTCTTATTCATTCTGCCATTTGTTATGTTTTTGGTTAAATTTCCTCTCGTTGCCTTCTACCACTCGTTTGTTTCATGACCTATTGAGGCATATTTCTGATGATTTACACTAACACTATATTTTTTCAAAACTACATTCTCCAACGATCCATCGCCTGTTAACAATAGCTCCAATCAAGAAGTTCACCACCAAACCGCTCCCCTCCATTGAGGTATGCTCACCTCTTCGATGATTCAACAGGACATGCCAGTAGAGGGGCTAGAGGAAAGAGGGGAGAAAAGCGGGATCACTAGCCAAGGGAAGGACAGAAAGGAGATGAAGAGGTGTGTAGTGGATTGGGTGGTTGAGAAATGAAGATAGATGGCCTAGAAATCCAAAACTAGTCCCCATCATCAAAAATGATCAGACATTCGAAATCAGCAAGCCAAGACAATTCGCATGAGTTCAATTACTAGATTTGGAAATTTTCGGTTTTCGGGTTTAAAGACGCATATCACCAAGAAAAAACAGAAGATTTTATAGAATACATGTTCATGTTCAGAAAAAATTTTTTAATGAGTGCAATGAAGGAAAATTACACCAACGTCCACGGTCCTCCGGCATAACTGCTTGCGCAGACGAAGCACTTATACTCCACGGGGTGCTTTTTATATTTGAGGTGCCAGGAGTTGGTGGACGAGTTGCACACAATTGTATTGCCGGCATGCCAACGACCTTCCTCGACCTGAAATATGAGGAGGCTTGGAAGGGTCTTTTTTGAAAAATGATTTCCACAAAAGTTCAAAATTCAAAAAAAAACCGTTTCTCCTAGAATTCTGAATTTTTGACATAATTAGTTTTTAATCTTATAGTCCGGCGCGCCTTGAATTTCCCTACAAAATGTTCCGAAAATGAGCTCAAAACCTCAATTTGATGAGAGTTATGGGGGCTTAAAGTTGGAGCTGAGGGATTGAGAGGTAGTAGAGAGAACGACTGTTTTTTTGTGTCTCTCATCGCTAAGTTTAAAGGCGCTTAACTAGCGTCTAAATGCATTTTTCAAGCTGGGTTCTTTACGTTTTTTGCCTCCGGGTGATCTGGCATCCTTGTCCCTCAAGCTCCACCGTAGAAGTAACTGAGTAACACTAGTTCTTTTGCTATTGGTCATTAACTCACTATTTCGAAGTGACTCCGGTCCGCCGGATCCTTCAATCCAGCAATCGAAATGTTCACCTCATAACCTGCGCATTGGATGTGGATCTCCTCGTTGCACTGGAAGTCCCTTGCGGACACATCGGCATCAATCGGGTACCCAAGGACTGGGTAAGAACAACAATCATTGTCGGCAGAGGCAATCAGGAAAGCGCCGACGGCGATAATCAGTAAGAAGGAGAAAAGGACGTGATTCATTTTTGAATGAATGAATTGTGAAGAAAAGAGGGGAAGTGATCGCCTTTTATACTACTTTTGGTAATGATTAATGGCTTTTTAATAGGCTCGGAGCAATAAAATGTAGCGAAATTGGGGGGTTAATAAAATATTTTATTAGAATGAGGTGTACTGTAGAGTGGTTTTTGGGTGACAGAAGAGGAAAAAATTGGTTTCCTGCGGCTTTTCAGCTTTTTTTGTCGCTTCGCTGCTTACAATTTTTAAGTTTTTGAACTTCTTCCAAAATTTATTAATTTTTAAATTCCTGTCAGAATTTTTGAATTTTGGAACTCCCGACTAGTATTTTTCCCATTTTCATGTAGGGATACGTGGATTTGCTCAAAAACTGTTTTTTTTACAAAACATGCTCGAACATGATGAGAAATATTCAGTTGTACACAAAAAACACAATTTCCAGGTATCCTGACCCTTTTTTGTTTATTAATCTATTGAGAAATCGCTAAGACAAAATGAAAATATATAATGAAAAGATTGATTAAATGTGTCCTTAATTAATTCGCGAAGCGCCACAGCTACAGTGTTGAATATGTCCAATTGTTTCGAGAGTTGGGCGATTATCTCTTGAATTGCGGTTGCGATTGGAGGTTGAGGTTGTTTGAGTGCTGCGTGGGGCTCAGAGACTTGCACGGCTGGAGCTCGGTGTTGTTCATTTGGAGTGGCGAGTTGTTGGACCTGCGGTGTAGAGACCTGGTTCGGTACATGGCAGAGGGTCTTCACTGCCATAAGTTCCCCTGCTCTGTCGATGAAATAGACACAGCGCATGCTGGGAAGCTGGAAACGTATTTTGTTTATTTCAAGACAATACGTCTCCACCGATACAAAGAGTCTCGTAGGTCCGAACTTTGCTGTGCGTGCACTGAAACATTAGTTGTTTACAATTTTTTACAGAGTTTAGTGAGTTGTTCATTAGTTTCTGTAGTGAAACATTATAAAAACTTACGTTTGGTTTGAGACTTGAAGGATGCCACATTTCTTGTAACGGCCTGTGTAGTGGGTAACCTTTATTTCTCCCAGCTTACGGAGGTGCTCATTGACGAGCTCGAGATCCTCATTTTTCCAATCGCTCCATCGATGCGGAGTTCATCGAGTAGGCTAGCGAGTGGTTCGGACATAATTCTGGAATAATTTTTTTTGGGAACATAGAACTACCCGAGCCAAAAGTCTTATCTCGAAAATTTTGTAGCTGAGTGACTTTTGTTGTATGCCACCAAGCTCGAAATCTTTCAAATTTGACCTCAAAACATTCCTAAGCTTTTGAGGATTTTCCAATAGCAACCTACGGTTCACTTCTTCAGCTTTGTGAAAATATAGCCTGATCTAAACAATTTTAGAAAAACTTTTCTTTTATTTCGCACCAAAATTCTCCGATAAACAGTCTGGAAGGTCGAAAAACGTCCAGAAAAAGTGCTATTTCAAAGTAAAATCAACAGATTTTACTTTTGAGTGTGAACAGCGAATTGAAAAAAATTTTGGGATATTTCTCTAGACTGGTATGAAACTCTAGTTAGCTTTTCAAACAATTCAAAAGGTAAGAAGTGCTGATGTTACTTTTTGATATTTCCATATTGAGGCGCATAGAGCCGTAAGCAAATAACACATTTTGTTACATTGAAAAGCATACTTTTGGTAATTTCTGTTATTCTACTCGGTTCTGAAAGTTCGCGCTTCCAAAATCACGTAAATCAAAATTTTCGTGCTTGTTAGCTGACTTTGAATAATTTATGTTGAATCGTGGGTTGTGAATGCCCGGAAATTGCAAAAAAAGCATCAAAAATAATTCCACATGATGTTTTTCTGAGAAGATGGATCAACGCGATAAGAGTTTCAAAAAAGTTTTCCTGATTTAGTGTTTCTAAAAACCCCAACTCACTAGAATTCAACGCATCCTGTTCCAAAATTTATAATTGAAAACAATCCATCAGCGAGCAGGCTAAACAAGGATGAGTGAAAGAAACTTCTGGAAAAATAAACTTACACATACACAAAATTCTTGAATAAAAGAGAAACATAATGCTTCTTTATCAAAAACTCACCAGAAGAATCAGCACGAAAGACCAACAATCGGTTAGTCCAGGAATACAATGAGTTCTCATCTCTTAGCCTCCTTTTATACTGCCAGAAAGTGGGCGGAGTCTATGTATTGGTGGCCCGAACCTAGGTGCAGGAAACCTCACTAGTGTGAACAAATGGTGAAGAATTAATGTCGCGGGATAAGCAGGGTCAGAAGATGTCATAATGTTTGACAATGGTATATTTAAAAAAAATAAAAAGAGATAAGTTTTTCAGAGAACTAAAAAGATTAGTAGACAGTTCATTGTAAGTACAAAATGTTGGGAGAAATGTTGAAAACTTGTAAACGATTTTGCGATTCAAATTTCGAAAAGTTTTTGCAATCGAAAAATATGTCGCCTGGTGAGAATTCCCAACTAAATTTTCAGCAAAATCACTTTCAAAACGTTCAATTCTACTTAAAGTCGATCAATATCATAAACTTCCGGCTTTTTCACTCACCATAAAACACCATTTCATCATAAAATTACCTACAGAATTCAGCTCTGGCAAGCCCAAGCCAATGAAATTATCCGAGTCGTACTTTTTTTTTCATTTTTCTATCAATCAGATTAAAATTTTTGAGGATCTTTATATAAGTGTCAAGCTTTCTATTTAAATACCAAAAGACAGTAAAGCTAATCTCAATTTTGATTGATAACGAGTATATAAGAAAAGGAGAAGCTCAAATATTTTCTTCCAGATGACTGGTTCCGTGTTATCCGTTCACATTTCAATTGTAAATTCTGATATTTTTTCATGAGGTAAAATTCCATTTTGCAAGAATATACTAGAAAATGTTATTTGATTCAGTCTATTTCGTATTCACAACTGAAATCCCAGTATTATACATTTTCGACTTCATATACTTCTTACTTCAAACTCCTATTGTCTTTTTCTCACCAGGAGATCTACATCTATTGTGCCTCAAAATCAATCGACCATACTACTTATTAAGGGAGAGGAACGGGTGAATGAATAATTGATGTGTCAAAAGCATTGTGATGCAAAGGAAAACTGACGCGCAGATGGTCTATTCACCAAACTATAATTAAGTGGGTGCATTAGAAGGGGGCTTTCGAAAATTGAACAAAGAACACAGATGGAAGCAAGGGAAAGGGAAGTGAACAGTGAAAAAAAGAGTTGTTTTGCAAAATATAATCGGTTGTTTGAAGAAAAAACAGCAATTTCTTTTCCAATAATTTTTTAGATGACAGCCGAAAAGACTGTGCTTCAAATTACGGAAAGGTAAAAGGGTAAATGATGAGAGGACAGTAGAAAAAACGATGAAAAATGTGAAAGTTTAAAAAGGTGAACCTTTAAAGAGACTTATTGTAAAGAAAAGAGGTGAAAGGTTTGAAGTGAAAAATAAAGAATTGTCGAGTATCAAGGACATGGAATTATTTCTTTGATTTTGTCTTTTTCTCTTGTGGCCGTTTAGAACGGATTTGACCTGCGACATTGTCGAGCTTGTCGAAGGCGTCGGTGTCATCGGGCTGGAAAATATTTGTTTTGAGTGTCTGGCTGGACTTTTCGTAAAAAATTCAGATCTGAAGCTATGTGACACTGAGAGCTATCGCAGAAACAAAAGATGGAGCCCGAAATTTAAAATGTGGTGAGGAGTTTCATGACATCTGCAATCCTTAACGATGTTCAATTTAGGGATAAAAATCCAAATAAATGAATGGAAACCAGTGAATTTCTTAAAAACCTTCTAGACCTACGGAAAACTATACACTTCTTCTAGGAAAGTTGCTTCTCATCACAAGAAACTCACCATACTGAGTCTGTTTTTTGGCTGCTGAACAGCATATTTCAACACAGTATTGATATCTTCTTCCAATCTTCAGCAAATGACTCTTGTTGTTGCCAGAACAGCGAGACGAGGTCCAGTTTGAATTCGCCGTTTTTTGGAATCTTTGGTTTTCCCATCTTGGTGAGCAGAGCGTTAACTGCAGCCTCCATAGCTTCCACATGATTTAGTTTCTGTAAAATGGAAGTATTCATGAGGAAGGAAGAGTTCGGCTCGAACATCCGGGTTCAAGACCAACCTAAGCTTTGGTGAATGGAAAACCTGAGATATTTAGTACATTCATTCCTGAACTCGATGAATAATAGACAAAAAATCACTGACCTTTTTTGGCTCCGGTTTTTTAGCCACATTTTTCTTGACGCCACGTCTTGCCGGTAGTGGCTCATTCTCATCTTCCTCGCTTGAATCCGAAGAGTCATACTTCCTTTTTTTATTTGCACTCTTCATCCGTCGAGCGACTTGTTGCACATCCTCCATTTGGTCATCATTGGCCGAACGAAAGCTGAAAAAGTATGGCAGAGAGTACCTGAAGATTCTTCCCGAACTAACCGCAAAATAAACTTCAATTTGTAGTTGAATATAGGGAGAGTCTTGTGAATTAGCAACTTTTCTCCAGACTCTTGAAATATCTTCTTCGAAATTGGCAAACCTCTGGTCGGTGTTCACTCGGAACCTGAAATAATATAGATATAGCTTGGGATAGTGCTTGATTTTCTCACTTATTTCTTAGCGGAGCTCTGGATAATATTTTGCTTCAAATTCCTGGTGACGGGAGCTGATCCATCCTTATTACCACAAAATGGGCAGCTTGAGGTTTTGTGAAGATATTCCTTTGTCATCATCTAATTTATCTTCGAGGCACGCAGATGAGTATGGGCTTAGACGTTGTGAAAGAAGCCATGATTTGAATGAATTGACAGTTGGCAATTGATGGTGACATTCTGTAAATTAAGAGGATGAATTGGAAAAATGTTTTGATAGGGACCCGTCTGACATGATAACGAATTTTTGATATGTGAAGGGTATTGCTTAATTATTAGTAACTGCTATTGCCATCTCTTTGTGGAGCTTTGTACAAGATAATGAAATGAAACCTTTGTGAAACACTCATGATGAAAGCTAAAGCCACTCATGATTTAGTTTATTTTTCGCTGAAGACCCTCACAGTTGAGACGGAATAGTTTCGAACATTCTGGCTGGCTTAGGTCACTAATCTTCAGGATTCAAGCAAGATTGGACATGAAATTCTCATGCTTATGGCTTGAAATACGTGTTTTTGCCGCTTGAATCTTTCTGTAAGAGTTCAGGCTTAACGCAAGAAACTTCTAGAATTATGCCCTATTTAGGCTAAGGACTCTCACGTGCTATGACAATAATTTGGGTTTAACCCATGATGTCTTTCTAGATAAACTCACCTCATTATCCAGTTGGCTGTTGTGGATAAACTTGCCAACTAATACATCACACATCCAATTATTGGCAAGTTCCGGAAGTTTGAGAACGAAATTGGGAGTTTGGCATCAGCTCACATCGATAGCTCTATGGTAAGGCTACGCGTCGTATTAATTCCTGATCCATTGTTTTTCCTTATCATTTCAACAACTCCGCAGATGGTCCAACCATTAGTTCCATTTTTGACAAAGTCAGGCACTGATTGATGTTTGAGGTCTGATAAAAAATCCTTTCTACGTTCATTCCGTTTCATCTCAATGTCGCAGTTGTCATTGCGGTAAACCAACAGGGAAATGCTAGAAATTGAAAGTTCAAGGTGAAATCTCCTTTTAGAAAACCTTACCAGCCAATCCTGTAACCATAGCAAGTACAGAATGTTCCAGCTGGGTGAAGTCTTGTCCAATCGTTAGAAACTGTCTTTGAAATCGGGAGAAATGAAAGAAAATTTGGCAGGAATTGGTTCCGTTATTAGCATCGGCTTTCTTTGAATCTATGGTGCCGCATTCTGTGAGTCTTATTCTGTTCCACTTCAATTTTCGAATTTTGTCATCAAAACAGCAGGGAATCTGTTGAGCGATGTTTCCACTCGATCTCCCAGTTGTCATTGCAAAAAATCTCCAGTGAAATGCTGCAAACTTAAAGTTCAAGGTAGAATCTTCTCTTTGAAAGACTTACCAGTCAATCCAGTAACTGTTGCAAGTACAGAATGAGCCAATCACTGATTTCATGACTAGGTTTTGACGTTCTTCATAGGTGCCAAAGTTTTTGAATCTTTCTCTGTTCCACTCCAAAACTTCTTATTTCGTCCTCAAAACAGCAGGGAATCTTTTGAGCGACACGTGTTCGGCAGTTTTCACGCGTGGTGATGCTTACCTAAATTATGTCACCTTTAGAAAATAAACTTGATTTGGAGTCTTACTTTGTTCCTGATAAGCTTAACTCGAATTTTCGACCATTTCGTCGAAAGTTCTCATCGAATCTGCTGTTATTCATTTCCGAGACCGGCTACTTTGAAGTTCTGTTCTTCTGGCTACCTTTCTACTTCAGTTTCCATTAACCTTTCGTTCCAATTTCACTCGAATTCGTAGTTTCAAACGTTTCAAAACCAATAGCACGAGTACAAGGAAGTACGAACGGCATTTGTTGTGCAGGGAGAGTGAAGCGAGTAAGCAATTTAATCCTGAAAATCATGAGATTGAACTGAACTGCTGACTAAAAAACACTTAACAGTCAATTTGTAGACTGAAGATACAGAATAGTGAGCCAACTGCTGCTAGTATTGGCCAGATGGTGGCAATTCATTCGAATTTGGAAGCAAAACAGACATTCGACAGGAGTTTGCGTTACCGATGTGCCATGGTCCGGTGTAGGATTATACTGTGGCTGTGTGATGTCACTGCTCTTTCCGCTACTTGACTCCAATTTTTTAGACTGTAGCAGGAATTTGAGTCGTTTCACTGATTTTCGACAAATCCAGCGGCGTCTTGATATTATACACCTGCAATGGTTTAGGTATGAAATGAAAACGTGCTTCAGACTGAGATTCACCTTTCTCCTCATCATTGTTGCCAAATCGAGCACGATTCTTATCGAACCTTCCGTCACCCTTATTTTCCGAGCAGTTCAAAACGGGTTGAACCTCTTTGTTTTGCTTTGTTTGCTTTCCTATGAATTCTCCGCTGTTATTATCCACCACACTTTTGTACGAACGATTGAAAGGGGGTATTGCCGGCGAGTGAGGCGAAATTTGGTCAGCCTTTGCAATCCAGGATGTTGATTCTGCAAATTCGAAGTTTGAGATAAATCTCAAAGTGGAAAAGACTTACCAGCCAATTAAATAGCTATATCCAGGAATCAATGAGTGGAATGCTGCAAACTACATCCAACCGGTAGCAATCATTTGTTAGCCGGAATCATAACCAACACATAGACCGGAATTCACTATGATGGTGCCATGGTTTTATGTCGGCGTTCATTATCTCAGTGTGGTGACACCAGTTTGGCATGTCTTCTGCTATTCGACTCCAATTTCCTGGATAAAGTCATCATTTCAGTGATAATTCCAAGAATTTCATGATTTTGACAAAACTAGCGGCGTCTTGATACTACGTACCTGTAACAATTCAGGTATAACATGAAAACGTTCTTCAGAGTGAGACTCACCTTGTATTACAATCAGTTCATGCCTCATACTCTGTCAATCATCACAGCAGTCGATAGTCCGGCTTCGGTGTGCAGGATGTCAAACATATCATGGTCGAGACTACATTAGTCGTGAGCAGCACCAATCCTCTTCGAAAAACACCACCGTTGAATTTTCCAAGTGACTTTCATCTTTTCGACAGTTCAGGTGTTTCATACTGTTTTTCTCGCGCCATTTCGCAACGAAACCTAGAAAATAAACTATGAATTTCATTCTAATTTTTTTCTCAACACAAAACTCACAATTGGTCTCGAAGAACTTCCGAAATTCCTCCGAAAGATCGAATTCTCGTTTTTTTGACATCAATTGCGGTTACCGATGTTATATTGCTGCAAAATCTGGAAAACACAAGTTATATAGAATAAAAGGTGGATTTTCAATAAAAAATCGAGAAAAAATGAAGAAAAACATAAGCTAAAAACGGAAAAAATCAGCTGATGCGCCGAAAAAAAAATTATTGATATATTTCGTCTGCAAACACACAGACGTCAAATCACACACTCCACCCTCTTTCCACATTGCTGCTGACGCGCACACCTTTGTCTGGATGGAGAAAGAGCCGAGGGAAAGATTAAGAAAAAGGAGGCAAGCGGCGGGAAGAGAATGTGAAAAGGGACTGTCCAAGGGAATTTATTCGTGAAATAAGTTTTTATCGTGATTTGTTTTTCTGAAATCAGAGAACGATTTTGTTCTCTTTCAAAGTTGAGTGTAGTGATGTAAAATTTGTGTTTTTTCAAGGAGAAGTTATATTTTATATACAGGAATTTCGGGAATTTAAGCGAAATGATATTAATGGTTAAAAATTCTGTTTTTTTTTTGAAAAAAAAAAACAATTTGCTTTGTAAAGTGTTTCGGAACAAATTAGTTTTTCCAGGCTAAACGTTCCAAAAGACACGTACTTCTATTTTCATTTTACTATTCTCCTGTCTGCATTCTTTATTTTATATCATCTGTTTTTCAAGTTCAAATTACTTTCAAATCAAATATATCACTTTTCTAGTTTCATATTGCCCCATTTTCCTGTATTCCTATTGTTAAATCAAGTGCATTTCTTTTCAACGACTTTCCGCTTCTTTCTATTTTTCTCCTCCTCTTTCGACGTACAAAGATTAATATCCTTCCATTTTCCCCCTTTTTTCTTGTCAACCCGTTTTAGCTGTCCCCTCCACTGGTACCTTCTTTCTGTTGTTTCACTTCTGTGACATTCTCTCGTCAGCTGTCCGCTGTGTTCTCTGTTGTTGATTACCTGTCCTGGACAAAAGATGAACGAAACGATAGGAAAAATGCGACTCGTCGAATTGGAGGCATCAGTTGCGGAATTGAAACAAAAAAAGATGGGATATCTATTTTCAAAAAAACTACAAAAAAAAATGTGAGTCAAAATCCAGTTCATCACTTTGTTTCATTTCTAGAAGTTATTTCTCGAAGTTGCCAAACTCTGAAACTTCATCTTTGAATTAATTTTGATCATTTCTCTCACATGGAAAACCTTTCTCTCATATGGAAAAATGCAAAAGTCGGAAAATTATAATGAAGAAAACAAAAAGAGAATGCCTACGAGAAATTGGCTTGATACAAAACATTTCACAAAACGTTTTGTTCTTTTTGAAAAGAAACCCAATTTTAATCTAAAAACTGTACACCGCTCGAATTCAGTGTATAACATATAACTTCTCATCCAGAAAGCTCAAATTTTCACATTGAGACACTTGATTTTGAACGAAAAACCGAAAACAAATCACGAAAAGAGCATATTTTACGGATAAATTTCTTTGGAAAGTCCTTTTTCTCCTTTATCTCTTATTCTTCCCACCGCTTGCCTCCTTTTTTCTAATCTTTTCCTCGGCCTGGTCTCCATTCACAAAATGTGCGCGTCAGCAGACGTGTGGAAAGAGAGTGGAGTGTGTGACTTGACGTCTGTGTGTTTGCGGACAAAATACATCAATAATTTTTTTTTCGGCGCATCAGCTGATTTCTCCGTTTCCAGCCTATTTTTGACCGTTCGTTTTGCTCCATTGTTTCATGATTTTTCATGAAAATGAATCTTTTTCTTCCTCTATGATTTCTATTTTCCAGGTTTTGCAACAATATAACATCCGGAACCGCAATTGATGTCAAAAAAGCAAAAATCCGATTTTTTGGAGGAATTTCAAAAGTTCTCCAAGAACAACTGTGAGTTTTGTGTTGAGAAAAATATTCGGATTATTTTTTTTCAGAATGCCGCTGGTTGCGTCCATCTTCGGGAATTTTTGGGGAGTCACTGCGAAAATGGTGTGTAAAATTTGGAAAACCGGGATCGAATAGCATTATGGTGCATACATCAATTGCAAAACAAGGTGAGTCTTAATCTAAAGCACGTTTTCGTGCTATGCCAGAGTTGTTACAGAAGTATAGTATCCAAATGCCGCTCATTTTGTTAAGAATTGGAGAAACGCTTGGGAATATCGCAATCATGCTGGTTTTTATTTTGCTGATTGGAGTCGAGCAGCTGGGGACATAACGAAATTGTGAAACACTCCGTGATAATGGACGCCGACATTGAACAATGGCACCACCAAAGGGAATTCCTGTCAATTTTCATGTTTTGTCTCCGGCGTTCAAATTATTGCTACCGGTTGGATATAGTTCGCAGCATTCCGCTCATTGACTCCTGGATGTAGCTATTGAACTGACTGGTAAGTCTTTCTCACTCTGAAATTCAGCTCAAACTCGAAATTTGCAGAATCAAAGTACCGATTTGCAGCAGCTGGACCAAATTTCTCCTTACTCGTCCGTCATTGCTGACTATCCATCGTTCGTACAAAAAGTGTGATGGGATTGCAACAAAGGAGGATTCATGGGAGAACGGGAAAGCAAAACGAAGAGGTTCAAGCCGTTCTCCACTGTTTGGAGACTGAGAATGACAGAAGATTGAATGGAAATCGTGCTCGAATTGACAATTTTATCAGTGATCGAGGATAAATATATGAAACGAAAGGTGAGTCTCCATCTGAAGCACGCCTTCATTCAATACTTGAACCATTGCAGGTGTATAATATCAAGCCGTCGCAAGTTTGTCGAACATTAATGGTACACCAGAATTCCTGATTTAATGCCGGATCCACCTGGGAAATCGGAGTCGAGTAACAGAAGAAGAACGGAAAATGATACATCTCCCCCTCAGAAGGAAAGCCAGCCAACACAGAATCATGACAACCTTAACTCGATCCTTTCAAATATCACTTTTTCCCTCTGGATTTCATTGAATTGCCACCGATTGGAAGCAACAACTCCCTGTGATCTAGCTTCAGTCTCTGGATTGACTGGTAAGTGTTTTCAGTCAGCATGTGAGCCTAATCACAGAATTTTCAGGATTGAATCGCACACTCGCTTCACTCTCTCTCTGCTCATCAAATGTCGTCTCTCCTCCTACCAGTCCGACTCTCATTGTTCGCGTACTCTGTGACGATTGTATCCGCGGAACCGAATGAAATTGAAGGAAAAATTGATAAAAACAAGAGTTGAAGGATAGTCGGATGAACGTAATTTCGAAGTAGCTGGTCTGGCAAATGAATGACAAGAGGTTCGATGAGAACGTTTGACGAAATGGTCGAGAATCCGGATCAAATTTATTAGGAACGAGGTAAAACTCCAAAACAAGCTTTCTTTTCTCCAATTGTGACATAATTTAGATAATCCTCATCAAGCGCGAGCATTGTAAACCGTGGGAATGCCTCCAGACTTCCTGCGGTTGTTATGACGAAATTCCAAAATTTGAAGTGGAACAGAAAGAGTCTAATTTAGCGTTCAAAATCTGATCTTGGGACCATTGATCAAGTTTCTGTCGAATATTTGTTTCATGCCTCCGGATTTCAAGTTCCCAATGATTGGACAAGGCTTGCCCAGCTGGTTCATTCCGTACTTGCTATGGTTACTGGATTGACTGGTAAGTCCTTTTAAGAGAAGATCCCACCTCAAACTCCTAATTTACAGCATTTCACCACTCGCATCACTCTTCCTGCACAACAAATGTCGTCCTCCTACCGGCCCGACTCTCATGGTACGCGTGTAATTGAATTTGGGACAAATATAAATGCGGATTCGAGTGAACTTGGAAAAAATTGATGAAAACAAGAGTTGAAGGACAGTCGGAGATCTAGCCTGTTGAATGGAAAACATTGGTAACAAATAAAATGTCTAAGAAACAAGGTAAGACTTCAAGTCAATCGTTTTCCTCTAAACTTGTCATGTTTCAGGTAGGCATCATCAATCGCGAACATTGCTAAACATGTGTCACTCTGATTTCCTACAGTTTTGAAAACGAAGTACAAGGAATTGTAATGGAATAGCAACAACCCCACAGAATGTGGCAACTTAGATATGAAAAGCGTCAAACCCCAATCATGGAACCAGCTATCAAATTTCTGTCGAACATCGTATCATGCCTCCGGATTTCAAGTACAGTTTCTAACGGTTGGACATGTTTTTGCCAGCTGACTCATTTTGCACCTGCTATGGTTACTCGGTTGACTGGTAAGTCTTTCTGAGAAAAGATTCTACCTTGAACTGTCAATTTTCAGCATTTCACTGGTGATTTTCTACAATGACAACTGCGAATTCGAGTTAAAACGGAATGAACGTGTGGAAAGAATTTTCATCATACCTCAAACATCAATCGGTGGCTGATTCTGCAGAGAATGAAACTAATGGTCGGACCTGCGGTGTTGTTGATGGAATAAGGAGAAACAGTGGATTAAAAATGCGTACGACGCGGAAGCTTACCATGTGGCTATCGATGTGTTCTGATGCCGGACTGCCCAATTGTGTTCTTCATTTTCCGAAACTTGCCGAAGTTCGGGCGTGTGACGTATTGGCTGGATAGTCAACCCACATCAACCGTTTGGATGAATTGGTGAGTATTTCTATGAAAACATCATGGGTTGAATTCTAAAATTGTAGTAAGACGTGAGAGTCTTCAGCCTCAAAGAGACGGAACTTTAGAAGATTTTTGCGTCAAGCCTGAACAGTAACGAGAGAATTAATGAGGAAAGTACGAGTATTTCGCCCATAAATATAAGATATTCACCTCTAAACTTGCTTAAATAGCCAAGATTACTGGCCTAAGCCAGCATGTGTTTTGAAACTGTTTAGTCTCAACTGTGAGAGTTTTCAGCAAGAAAAAACCTGAATCATGAGTGCTTTAGTTTTCTTCATGAGTATTCACTTCGTTTGGATTGTGAGAGGTTTCAGGTCACCATGTAGCACTTAGCTTCACAAAAAAAAGAAGCCATAGCATTTACTAATCATTTAATTTAGCAATAATCTTCATCAACTGAAAGACCATTGTCATGTCTGACGGGTCCCTATCAGAACGTTATACCAATTCAGCCTCTTAATTTGCAGAATGCCGCTGTCAATTCATATCTGTCAATGCATTCAATGAATGGCTCATTCCACAACAGCTGGGCCATCTACAATCTGCGCGCACTGATTGTTTTAGGGTATACACATCTGTAAATTCGAGAAAGAAGAAGATGAGAACGATGGAATGACTTCAAAAAACCTCAGGCTGCCGATTTTAAGAAAATGGTAATGAATCAACTCTTGTCACCGGTATTTTGAAACGAAATGTTGTCCAGAGCTTGGATGAGAAGTAAGTGACAAAGTCAAGAACGATCCCAAGCTATATTTGTATTACTTCAGGTCTCCGAGTGAAAGTTTTTCTTCCGTTCGGACAGAGAGTAGTGGAGATGCGTCAAAAAACTTGCAGGAAACGATTCAGATGAAAATATGGACAGGAGAGAATCAAGCCGTCAATTGGCAGGAACCTTCCTGAGTCAAGAGAACGAGCATAAAGAGCTGACCAGCTTGACGAACGAGGCAATGAAACCTGTATGCCGGGAAAACCTGCATTCCAGGGTGAAAAAGCGAAGAACATTGATAAATATCAGGGTAAGTTTTATTGTTCACTCATCTCAGGTGCCACCGATCACCATGGTCAATACACACGAGTTCAGCAAGCTCATCTTGGAAAAAATGCAAGTTTCTGCTGAAAAATGGGACTGTTTGTCTTCGTGTCACCTGAATGAACAGTCAAGATACTTCTGCGACGTCAGTGAGCATCTTTTCCGTTTGTTTTGTTGATTCTGAGACAGAAACCCAGAGAGGCGAAGCAAAAAGGGTCCCGGTGAAGAGGTGCACGGGCCTATTTCAAACAAAACAAAAAATTATTCTGCGATCCAAAACAACTGAATACCTCTCTTATCCATCAATGTCCTATGAATATACTGCCTAACAACCACAAAAACTTCCCAAAAGTAGTCCATTGTACATATGTTATTTGTGACGGCAAGTTCAGTAGTTGAGATGAAAACTGCGATGTGACTGTTTTCACAGCATGGCTAATAGCCGACCTTCTAATTTATGCGATAATTACTAAAAATAATAATACAAATGAATTCGAAACTAGAATTAAAATTTTTTTCAAGTGTGAAAAATATAAATTCGTTGAACAAATCATTGCAAATTATATCCGTTTCCCGAGAAATGAAACCAAAAGAAACCAGTGAATACATACTTGAAAAGATGAAGCAAGACCACAAGAATGAAGAAAGTCAATATCTGAAACTGCTAGTAGTACGAATGGTAATTTAAAAAAAAAGGCCACTTTTAGAAAGACTAATATTTTTGAATAATTGATCCAGAAAGTGGTGGGGATATGTGGTCAGTTGCGTCATCGTTCAAAAGTACATTTAGAGAAAGGTATGGGTTACTAAATCTGAAAAAGTACAGTCTGGTGGATCCATTTCTCTCGTTTGTTTTTGAAGAATCCGTGATAGTTTAAACTGAACAAAAACAGTGAAAACGGATACGCGAGACTGTATTTTTTGAATTTGAAAGACTCAGTTTTTGGTTTAAATTAGTTTCTAGATACTGATTCGATAGCATCTCACAGCCCCTTCTTTTTTTCTTGAATAGATCTTTGTGAAACTACTATTACTTTTGCATTGACTCAAAAAACTCACTTTTCGAGACGAAGTACGCGTACAGTGTGAATAAAAAGGTAACACAGTGAAAAGGCAAGTAGGCATAAAGACGTTGTTTGCCATATTGTTTTGATGAATGTGGACATGATGAACACGAAACATGATGAGTTCTGGAAAATCAGTGTCGACTACGCTTAACACAAAACCTAGTGTCATGAAAAACGATTGTGTTGAATCGAACTTACGATGAGGACAATGACAGGTTGATGAATTTGTGCTTGAGACAAGACTGGAAACAAATTTGAAGAGACGACAAATCAGAGCGACAAAACGGAAGAACTTGGACTGAGAGAGCACCTGGAAACTTGATATTTTTAGGCTACCGAGTTATTTTTGCACCTGATCAAAAGTTTTGAATAGGAAGTTGTGAACTATCTATTATAGTGGCATCACATTAGCTAGTCAGTATTCCAGTTATCTTTCTCACAGTTGTCGAATTTTCGACACTAAGAATCTAGTTCAAAGAGAATTTCACTAGGAAAACTATATGTAGGAAAAATAAACAAACTCACTATTTGTAAAAATGCAAATGCACAATTGAGGATGGACGAAGAAAGAGACAAAATAGAGGCTGGAGAAGTGGTGTGGTGAATGGAAAAAAGACAGAAGGGGGAGGTATAGATTATCTGAAACTGTTCTTGGTTATTGTCGCCATAACAACTTTCAAGCTCCAACCTTACATTCATGAACTGTGCAGATTGATGTAGCTTAATCGCATGAGTATCGGTTAGTACGTGACTTGCAACTGAAGAAATTGTTGTGAACTCAAATGATTAATCGACGGGAAACTTACTACTTTTTCGGGAACTCATCCATATCCTTCTGCAGTTTCCACAACACCAAGGCATCCATTGCAGCATACTGCACCTGGTCATGGCGTAGAGTTTGGCGACACCAGTCACTCAATGTTTCCGATTTTTTCAGTGTCATCCCAAAACCCTTTGCGTAGGTTTGAAGAGAAATCTTTGGATTCACTTGAAGATTGATCAGATTTTCTTCCAATCCACTGAAAACACTTTCCCGGCCGAATGTTGCAATTTTGGTAGTAGAGGTGAGTTCACCGAGTTCAAACTCCAATTTGTTCAATTCAGAGGCGCTGAATCCATATGTTCTGAGGAGAAGGATTGTCTTCTCCTTAACATCGCAAATTGTCACCAGGGCAACATTTCTTCCACTTGGTAATAGCCAGTGGGCGTTTTCGGTATCAATATACAGTGGATATTCACGATGTTTCCTGTACTCTGAGAAGTACGAAAGCCCTTTCTCCAGAGAATTTTCGATATGGATCTTGAATTCTGCGAGGTCAGGGTAGTTGTACCTCGGTGGGATGTTGTATCCTGCATCGGACAACTCCTGAATCACCTCAGCATCTACATTGCCTCCTCCCTCCAGAACAGCCGTCATTAATGGCAACAGGAATTGATGTTCTTCCCTGTATCTCTCAACCCATTCCTGCACCATATCTCTAATTCTTGCTCCCATTCCTGCTCCATAGGGACCCATTTCGTATCCAATCCTCACCAAGTCCAAGAGTGTTCCAGGTGACAGGAATTTGCCTTCTTTGGTCAAATGGCTTTTGATGATTCCCCTGACGTGGAGGTGTCTCCCAATCACTGGGTTCGGTCGTACACGCACTGGTCTTGCAGGAAGCATGTTCGAAATGGTCTAGAAAAAGTTGAACAATCATTTTTGACGTGGATGTTTTTGGGGTCTCCTCATTATCAAGTTAGTGAACCCCTCCATTCTCAAGCTGCGCAAGAGTTTTATCAGTCTCCATCAATCGAGCCATAGGTAACATGAGAATTGAGAGAGAGACAGAACGAATGAGATCTTGAACGAGCGTAGAGCAAGGGGATTGGTTGAAGAAAAAAGAGAAGCGGCTCCATCACTGTATGCAAAGAGAGAATAAGAGAGAATGAGTTTGTAAGTTAGCATATTACGAGGAGAGTGGGGAAACGGTGTACATGCTGAAATGGACTTGGGGTGATAAAACAAGAACAAAACAAGCTGAAATCTTGAGTTTATCATGAATTCGGTAGTTAAGATGAAGTGAATTCAAAACAAACATTCTTGACTGTGATCCAAGTAAATGTTGACACCCAGCATGGATTCCGAGTCAAAATACTCACTAGGATGATTGGAGTTGGTAGATGTGTAATTTTTAACTTGAAATGAAAATGATACTGAATATGATGGTTTTCTAGCTTTTATCAATTGAACATGGGCGAAAAGTATATGCCACAACAAAAAGTGATGGAAATACTATATGATTTGAGAGTGAATAAAGCGTTTTCCTTTGTTATGTGTTTGTATGAAAAAAGACTGAAAGCCAAACTATCATGATCAACATCAGTCTGAAAAAACCGAAGTAAAACGATTTCAAAAACACTATTGGAATTCAACTATGCAAGTTATACTTCATTTTGTTCCGAGAAGATAATTACAGATGGAGAAAGGTTTCGAGACAAAACGAGATGTCCACGAATAGCATTTTGGGCTGTACTTTTCAAAACACCGCTCAGTCCATAAAGAGCCATTCTTTCACAGCTGTGTTTGGATTTCATTCCATTCCTTCTCAAAAGCACGCTGAAATTTTCATTTTTGAAGATAAAGCGGGTCAGATGACAGGTGTTAGTTCGCCACTCGAAAATTTCTTCGTCATATTTTTGCTCTTTTTCTATTATTTGTTTAACTGACTAATAAAGTCCGCCTATTGTCTCTTGTTTTATCTTTCATTCACAAGTTTATAAAACCTACTGAACCCTGTGTTACGAACAAAAAACACAATTCATACATGTATGACCAATGACTACAGTCTTTTTCATTTGTTCTCACTTTTTGTTCACGACTACTATTGCATTCATTCAAACTTCCGTCTCAGTTTTGCCTTTTAATTTTTTTTGCCAAAAACTTCAATAAGAAAACTGACACTTTGAGCCAGATGGTGCACTATTTCCGAAAAAACTACATTATTTGTGGTTCCTTTTCTTGCTCACATCAACAACATTTAGTTTACCATTTGTGACCTTTCGTATGAGGGTCTGCCTTTTTCAATTTTTTTAATGATAACATTTTTTTGTCCATTTTTCAAAATCTGAAATAAATAGGAACTTGTAAATACACATTTTTTTCTCATTGTTTCTCCAACTATTCAGTTGAATTTGTTGCGTTTTGAAATTCGTTAGATCTTTTTTATTTCATAATATAACCGACTTTCCAATTTGGCAAATTTTCAGAGAAACCAACCAAACTATTTGTGAAATGACGCTTAGGCGGAAACGAAAAAAAATTGAAAAGCCCAAAACATCTCCTCATTCTGGCTACTCGGTATTTGTGGCCTTTTTTTTTGATTATTTTTAATTTTTTGAAAGTGAGTTCTTTTTTGAATTGCCCGTTTCTTATTCATGATTACAGGTTGGATTGGGATGGTGAACAGAATAAACGGACTGATTGGTACGGGAGCCGAGAGTCTTCTTCATGAAAGGTGAGTTTTGTGGGAGGGACTAATCAAATGTGACAAGGGTTGCGTGAAAAATTTCTTCCAAAAAAGTTTCGAAAAATGTCTTTATCGGAAAAACTCGTCCAGGAAAAATCGAAAAAGATTTTGAACGAAAAATAATGTAACCATTTCAAAAAACACCAAAATCGATCGAGAACTCGTTTTTTTAAAGCTTTTTTTTCGTAAAATGTCAACAAATTCTCCATTTTCGATGAAAATTCCATCTTTTGGGAAAATTTTCCAAAACGGTTGTTCTCAAAAGTTTCTCGTCGTTTGTTCGACATCTGTTACAACTTGATTTTGCTTGAATGTATCTTTTCTCAGCCAGAAGCATCAGGGTTGAGAAAAATAAGTCTTAATTGGTATACCAACGTTTTGATTTTGGGTTCTGGGCGGATCTTAAGACGTTCATCTTTCGAAATTTCTCTATTTTTTCAACGTTACTCATTTTTAAAGACACCCAATTGAAAAGTTACAGATTGAATCCTGCACAGTACAAATCACGGAAACTGGCATGTCAGAAAAAGAACAGATGGGAACGCAACGAGATCATCTCGAAACGGTCAGTATTGAACTGATGGTGAGTCTCGCGCCCACATTATGATAGGGGGATGAGCTCCTGGTCGTGGAGTACATTGCAATGATGTTTGAGAAGAATAACCGTTTTAGCTTCAGCTCAGTTATTTGTTCACTCGTCCGAATACTTAGACAAGTGTCGTTAGTAAACTCATGTGAAGGTGATTTAATGGTTTAGTAATAGACTCGCAATGCAAAGTAGATGACTTGTCCGTATGTGTTAAGGTTAAAAGAAATGTGAGATTAGAATAGTGAGAATTGCGAGTTGTTAGAGATTAACACGCAGAAAAAACAGTGTAATCCTTTGAGGCGCACTTGTTTTCGCTCTAGATTGAGATTAGTTTTTGAGGGGTACGGTGGATTAATTTTGAAGAACTGTTCACAAATGAACGGATGTTTGTGAACAGTAAATATGATGTATTGTGAAGACTGCTATCAGAAATTATTGATTAATTCCCAGACAAAATGAGTTCCCGAGTTGTGATTAAGATTTTAGGTGCAACTCATTCACATTTAGACTTACATTCAGTCACAGTAGCATTTTCAGATGGAGGAAAGCCGAATTAATCAGCAATCACACTGCCAACAACAACTATCAGATCAGCAACAGCAGCAACTTCAGCCACAACATCAATTCCGGCCACAGCAGCAACTTCCACCGCAGCAACAGCAACTTTGGCAGGAACAGTAGAAACTAGAGGCACAGCCATTGTCGAATGATGTTTTTTCGAAAATAAATCTGTCAATGGATGAATGGATATATAATCTTCTCTTCCTTTCTTATCTTTACACAATCAATCAATTTTCCAATGATTGAATCCTTCTGTTACAATTTTTTCGTTGTAAAAATCTATGCTTCTGTAGTAATGATAATGAATGGTAACCGATCTAATCAACGATCAAGTTTGAGAATGTTTAAGAGTCATTGTGCCAGAAAATCGAACATTATCTCATTGGGGTATGTAACACATCTGCCAAACCTTTCCGATCGGTTCCATTTTTGGTGTGGTGACTACTTAGGGTGGTCTAAACAAAAAACAACTTTGGTTATTAAGCTCCGCCCCTTTCGAGTAATAGAATAATTGAAGGGTACTTCAGAAGTCGAGAATTTTCAAAATTGAGATAGACTCAAAAACACTTCATATTCATGTTACCAATGTATTTTTGAGCATTTTTAGTACTGGCACTTTTTTCTAACTACTCTCCATCATGCTGAAAAAAACGATTTTTCGATGAAAAATCGACTTTTCCACATATTTTTTAATTTTTCCGAAACTTTTAGTACTTGGCCCCAACGGGAAACATGTTTTATTTATGTCCTTATGTCATCACCTAACTTTGTGCAAATTTTCAGAAAAATATTCGAGGACCTACTCTGGCAATTTTTCGAAAGTATGGAGCATGCTCCAATAAAAATTTTTTTCAAAATCGAGATTGACTCGAAAACTTTTTACATTCATGTTACCAGTGTACTTTTGAGCATTTTTAGTATTGGCACTTTTTTTCTAACTACTCTCCATCATGCTGAAAAATCGATTTTTTGATGAAAAATCTTTTTTTTTCACATATTTTCCAATTTTTCCGAAACTTTTAGTACTTTGCCCTAACGGGAAACATGTTTTATTTATGTCCTTATGTCATCACCTAACTCTGTGCAAATTTTCAGAAAAATATTCGAGGACCTACTCTGGCAATTTTTCGAAAGTATGGAGCATGCTCCAATAAAAATTTTTTTCAAAATCGAGATTGACTCGAAAACTTTTTACATTCATGTTACCAGTGTACTTTTGAGCATTTTTAGTATTGGCACTTTTTTTCTAACTACTCTCCATCATGCTGAAAAATCGATTTTTTGATGAAAAATCTTTTTTTTTCACATATTTTCCAATTTTTCCGAAACTTTTAGTACTTTGCCCTAACGGGAAACATGTTTTATTTATGTCCTTATGTCATCACCTAACTCTGTGCAAATTTTCAGAAAAATATTCGAGGACCTACTCTGGCAATTTTTCGAAAGTATGGAGCATGCTCCAATAAAAATTTTTTTCAAAATCGAGATTGACTCGAAAACTTTTTACATTCATGTTACCAGTGTACTTTTGAGCATTTTTAGTATTGGCACTTTTTTTCTAACTACTCTCCATCATGCTGAAAAATCGATTTTTTGATGAAAAATCTTTTTTTTTCACATATTTTCCAATTTTTCCGAAACTTTTAGTACTTTGCCCTAACGGGAAACATGTTTTATTTATGTCCTTATGTCATCACCTAACTCTGTGCAAATTTTCAGAAAAATATTCGAGGACCTACTCTGGCAATTTTTCGAAAGTATGGAGCATGCTCCAATAAAAATTTTTTTCAAAATCGAGATTGACTCGAAAACTTTTTACATTCATGTTACCAGTGTACTTTTGAGCATTTTTAGTATTGGCACTTTTTTTCTAACTACTCTCCATCATGCTGAAAAATCGATTTTTTGATGAAAAATCTTTTTTTTTCACATATTTTCCAATTTTTCCGAAACTTTTAGTACTTTGCCCTAACGGGAAACATGTTTTATTTATGTCCTTATGTCATCACCTAACTCTGTGCAAATTTTCAGAAAAATATTCGAGGACCTACTCTGGCAATTTTTCGAAAGTATGGAGCATGCTCCAATAAAAATTTTTTTCAAAATCGAGATTGACTCGAAAACTTTTTACATTCATGTTACCAGTGTATTTCTGAGCATTTTTAGTACTGGCACTTTTCTTCTAACTAGCCTCCGTCAAGCCAAAAAACATAGGATTCTCGCTAATTCTTCAATTGTTTGGCATACCCAATTTAGCGCTCATTGATGTAGCGACCGGCTCATCAGAACACGTTATTGCTCATCAGAACGGTGCATAACTTGGTAAAATTTGTTTGTTTTCCCGCGAAAAAAAAACTGAGAATGCAGCACCAAATTTGAATGAAACACCGAATTTATTGAAAAAAAACATGGATATATGTGTATATATATTCAATCTTCGAAAATAGGTTCTGGGCTTCTTATTATGGAACTGAAAAACTCGTCCGTGACAGTCCAAAAAAGTTCAGATTTCATGAATCTGATCCATCCAGCGTCAGGATGCTCCTCCTCGTCTTCGACATACTCTTCTGTTTCATAGGCATAACGACGATGTCTCTGATTTGCAGTAGATCTTCCTTTTTCTGCCTCCCTGGAGAAAAATAATGCAATCTCTCTGAAGTCTTTTCGTTCCTCAACTGTGAACTTCAGTCTTCCAAATGAATCTCGCTCTCTGATCATCCTTTTTTCCACAGTTCTTGGATCGAGTCATTTTTTGGTCAGTCCTTCCTCGAAGCATTCAATCAACCATTGCTTCACATTGGCCTCGAATGGTCTCCTGGTTTGTTTCCGCGGAAGTGCCCATCCCATTTCTACAACAATATCTTCTGACGTCTCCCTGAACTCATCAAGGGAGTTTGATAGGAACGGACAACTTCGCGTTTGATCGACGCCTTCGATGTTCCGACCAAAAAAGTTCAGAGCGGCGTCTCTCAAAGTCAGCTTTTCCGGTGAATCCTTGTGTTTTCCACGGACAACATGTTTTTCAAGATTCTGAGGCAACAGAAAAGCCGCAGAACATCCTGCAGCTGGGCAATGGAATAGCTTGCCAATAATCTCACTGTTCTTGTTGTTTTCTGGCTCGTCCAATTCCGGGACTGTGTCAACCTCTTCATCAATACAATTTGAAGCACCGGATTCACTAGAGAAACACTCGAAATGGTACCAAAACTTTGTCGGGAATCCCCAAAGTACGTTCCGTTGTTCTGTTTCAACAGAACCAATCCCAGAAGCTGTGAATCCTGCTTCCTTGAAATTGAACGACCCAGACATCGGTTTCAACTCTTTTTTCGCAACAAATTGACCACTTCCAATATTTCCATATTTTCTCCCACGTATTCCTTCTTTCTCAAGGGTGAAATGGTTCAAAGAAGAGATTCAGACCATTTCGAATTCCCAACATCAGCCACTTCGACTGAACCGTGATAAACGGAACTAAAAACCAAAATCAAATCCGAAACAATGAATAAGCTTACGTTGTCAATTCATTCGAGCATTCCAGACTAACTTTTGACGTCTCGGGTCGGGAAGTAGTTTCCGAATCTGTTTTACGAAAAGAAGAAAAGTAGCATACTTCCTCAGGGCAGGGCATCAACACTCCAGTATTATACTTTGTGATAATTGCAGCATTGCAGCATACTGCACCTGGTCATGGCGGAGAGTTTGGCGGCACCAGTCACTCAATGTTTCCGACTTTTTCAGTGTAATCCCAAAACCTTTTGCGTAGGTTTGAAGGGAATTTTTCGGATTCTTTTGCAGGTTGATCAGATTTTCTTCCGATCCGCTGAGAACACTTCCCCGGCCGAATGTTGCAATTTTTGTGGTAGAGGTGAGTTCAGCGAGTTCAAACTCCAATTTCTTGAATTCAGAGGCGCTGAATCCATATGTTCTGAGGAGAAGGATAGTCTTCTTCTTAACATCGCAAATTGTCACCAGGGCAACATATCTTCCACTTGGTAATAGCCAGTGGGCGTTTTCGGTATCAATATACAGTGGATATTCACGAGGTTTCTTGTACTCAGAGAAGTACGAAAGCCCTTTCTTCAGAGAATTTTCGATGTGGATCTTGAACTCTGCGAGGTCAGGGTAGTTGTACCTCGGTGGGATGTTGTATCCTGCATTGGACAACTCCTGGATCATCTCAGCTTCTACATTGTCTCCTCCCTCCAGAACAGCCGTCATTAATGGCAACAGGAATTGATGTTCTTCCCTGTATCTCTCAACCCATTCCTGCACCATATCTCTAATTCTTGCTCCCATTCCTGCTGCATAGGGACCCATTTCGTATCCAATCCTCACCAAGTCCAAGAGTGTTCCAGGTGACAGGAATTTACCTTCTTTGGTCAAATGGCTTTTGATGATTCCCCTGACGTGGAGGTGTCTCCCAATCACTGGGTTCGGTCGTACACGCACTGGTCTTACAGGAAGCATATTCGAAACTGTCTAGAAGAAGTTGAACAATCATTTTTGACGTGGATGTTTTTGGGGTCTCCTCATTATCAAGTTAGTGAACCCCTCCATTCTCAAGCTGCGCAAGAATTTTATCAGTCTCCATCAATCGAGCCATAGGTAACATGAGAAGTGAGAGAGAGAGAGAGAACGAATGAGATCTTGAACGAGCGTAGAGCAAGGGAAATGGTTGAACGAAAGAGAGAAGCGGTCACATCACTGTATGCCAAGAGAGAACAAGAGAGAATGAGTTTGTAAATTAGCATATTACGAGGAAAGTGGGGAAACGGTGTAAATGCTGAAATGAACTTGGGGTGATAAAAACGAGAACAAAACAAGCTGAAGTCTTGAGTTTATCATGAATTCGATAGTTAAGATGGAGTGAATTCAAAACAAACATTCCTGACTGTGGTCCAAACGAATGTTGACACCTAGCATGGATTCTGAGTCGAAATACTGACTAGGATGATTGGAGTTGGTAGATGTGTAACTTTTAACCTGAAATGAAGAATGATACTGACTATGATGTTTTTCTAGCTTTTATCAATGGGCGAGAAGTATATGCCACAACAAAAAGTGATGGAAATACTATATGATTCGAGAGTGAATGAAGCGTTCTTCTTTGTTATGTGTTTGTATGAAAAAAGACTGAAAGCCAAACTATCATGATCAAATCAGTCTGAAAAAACCGAAGTAAAACGATTTTAAAAACACCATTGGAATTCAACTATGCAAGTTATACTTCATTTTGTTCTGAGAAGCAGGGTTTAGGATTTTTAACAGGTGGAAAAAGATTCCGAGACAAAACGAGATACAATCTTTCATTTTTTATGTTACAAAAAATGAAATATTGTAGAAGAAAAAAAAGTTGAATTTTTTTATTCCTTTGAAGTTAAGTTTTTTGCAATAGAAAAATCTCTTCAAGGGCTGAGAATTAGTTTCAAATCTCTTCAAAATTGAAAAAATAAGACATATATTGAACACTGAAAGTCAGATTGCTATATACATATTTTATGAATTCAAAAAATTAGCATGCAATTATACAACCAAAAAATTTACAGCAAATTGGAGGAATAAAAGAAACCGAGAAGCTGAAAAATAGGATTGGGCTATATGAAAACACAGGTAAAGTCAATTGAGCTACGGCGAGACCGTAGGAACACTTTGGCAGAAGGTGAATCGAGGAGAACTCAAGAAAATGGGAGAATATCCAGACGTCTTGATGATACACAGGATATCGAATGTTGAGAAGCATCTGTAAATTAGGAAAATTGAAACTAATTAGAAATTTCGTCTAGTACAAAGTCATAATTAATCATTTCAGAAAAGTTGAGTTATCGATTCTTTTAATCAGGTTTTGGAACTACAGCATTATCCTAGAAATCGAAAAAAAAGCAGCGCAAACACCGTAACCTGTACTCATGAAGTCATCCCTAATAATTCGGAGAAATTATCAAAAAAAAAATCAAAGGTGTCTCAAAATCTCCGGATGGGCTTAAACCCTTCATATTGAGCTCGAGACAACAAGTTCAACATAAAAACGAGAACCCCTGTACATAAATCCCCATTTCTGTATGCGATACTAGACTTAGGCAATTAATTTGCTTCCTAAATTCACTAATCATATCTCTATTGACAGTTTGTTAGCAAGATAGTAATTTTCCTGAGTAAGCAAGTTGGAGAAAAATAAATACCTTTACTTTTCCCAGTAAAACCACATTAAAAAAACTAAACAAACTCACTATTCAAAATGATGCATGTGTGCAGTTGAAGATAGAGCAAAACAAGTAGAAGTTTCGGGACAGTGAAGAAGATCAGCGAGCTGAATAATGTAGCCGTGTAACATGCAAGGAGCTAATATTGATTATCTGAAATCATTAGAAATTGGTAACTCATAGAAAAAACATGATCAATAAACTCACTGATACGATATGAAAATTCTAATAGGGTGAGAGTGCAGAATATGGTGAAAACAAGGTAAGAGTACAGAGAACCATCTGAAATTGTATTAATATTCAAAAGAAGGCGTTTCTCGCACATACCCGAACTCAATACAGACGGTTTCTTCTCCATAAGTCATCTCTCCACTGCTTACTTTCCAAATCGTCTCTTCTGGACTCCTCTAATCTCCAATCTGGTCTTCTAAACTTTTCTCTTCCGAACTCTCTGTTTCCGGACTCCTCTCTTCTCCAACCCGGTTTTCCAAACTCATCTCTTCTGGACTCCGCTCTTTGGAACTGGTTTCTTCTGACTTTCTCTCTTTCCAATTCCTCTTCTTCCCGCTTCTGTCTTTCGATCTCCTCTTTTTTCAAATCCTCCTCTTTCGATTTCACCTTCTTTTCCAGCTCATGCAGCACGACCGCATCCATCGCCGCGTAACAAATCTGGTCGTGGGTAAGAAGAGGAGCTGTCCAGTCTGACATCGTCTCATCCTTGTGCAGGTTGATGTTGAGTGGATGTTCGGCTACCGCATCCTTCAACGACTGGAGTCTCTCGCATTTCTTTCCAGTTTTGGCGTTCCACTCTTCCTTCACACAGAAACATTGCAAATCCAAGAAAGAAATGCTTCCAGACTCTGATCTCGATGAAAGTATTTTTTCGTCATCGAAGGTGACAAAAAAGCGGTGTAGACCACGGAGAGCTTCGCGAACTTCTTCTATCTCCTTATCATTGAAACGATGAACTCGAAAAAGAAGAACAGTGCTGGTATATGTGTCGAAAATGGTGATCAACGCCAACCGTTTGAAGTCACGCTCTTCTCTCAATTTGTGATGAGCGTTTTCCGTGTCCAAGTAGAGTGGATCGAATTTCTTGTCGTGTGAAAGGCTACTAAAATATTGTTTCATGAAAGAAACTCCATCGTTTTTGTTTTTGGTGATCTTAATCTTCAAGTCCTTAAGATGAGGGTAGTGAAGCCGGTACGAAATTTTCCTCTGCCATTCTCTCAACTCCTTGATGGCTTCATCATCTTCGGTCCTGAGGACAGCAGACATTTTCTCAAAAGTCGTATCCGTGATTTGTAGAGCACCTAATTTCCTCATGGCTTCGATTTGGTCCACAAGAGGAACCCATTCTTCCTTCGCATATCTTGCTCTATCCGTCGCATACAGGAAAACTCCGACGAGAGCAGGCTCGCCAATTCTCTTCTTCGGTTTGTCTGGATTATTCCGCTCGATCAGAATTTGATTGAATTTGCGATGACGATTGGCAATCCATTGAGCCATAGTCTATAAAAACAATATATGGATTGGAGAACTATTAAGGATAGAAGTTAGAAAAACAGCGATTAGGAGGACAACTCAGTATTATGTGTGACTGAGTGCCCGAAAAAAAAATAAAATTTTAAATGTGAATAGAAAAGAAGCAGTAAATGATAGAGGGGCTCAGCCCCTTCCTAATTTACCACCACAACTATTCATTCTATCGGTTTATTCGAAATTTCAAAGATATGCTATGATTTTCCCACGAAAGCTCATCAGAATATGTATGATGTAATAATGAATTTGAAGGGCGACGCGACACTCAAAGCTGCCGCCCTTGGAGTCGGCGACAACCCAAATGCTGACGCAACTTTGTCCATAAAAGAAGGGTGGAGAAATAAAAAAATATGAGAATAATTCGAGATTTAGCATACGATAAAAGATATGAAATGAAAAAACAATGTCCGAATTTGATCATACTGTCAAAAACAGGAAAAAATCAGTGCCTCATGTCGGAATCGAACCAACGACCTTCTGTTTACGAGACAGACGCTCTGCCACTGAGCCAATAAGGCGGCAAAAACGACAGGTATAAGGAGAATAGACAAGCTTGAGTAAACCGGACAACGCGGAGATAAAAACAAGAAAACGAGGAAAGAAGAAGAAAGAAAAAGGAGAGAAGAAAAAACAAAGAGCAGGATTAAACGCCCTTCTGTCAGAATATTAGAAAGTTCTTCAGTCATTGAGACCACCAGAAAAAAGTATCGCTTTCTCCTCTTTTGGTAACTGAGGAAAATCAAAAGGGGGTGGAGATCAACAACGTCAAAAAATAATAATTAAGAATGAGGAGAGAGGAAAACTATGGTAATAATTGCAAATGCAAATGGTAATTCAAAACGGAGCAAATGGCTTTTTTGCGTATAACACGTGAGAGTAAAAATGTTACCAACACTCATTAGGAAGGCAAAACGTTTTCACTTTTATTTGGCGTTTGTTGTTTTACAATGGAGATTGAAGGTCAATGCTGGTATTATTTGAATTGAAGGGGATTTTGACTTGGGTTTTATTTCAACTGGTAAGATATATTATTCAAAATATTCCTTGAGCAGGAAGCTAATCATAACTTTGAGTATGAAAGTCGAACTCATAAGAGGACTGTGAAAAAAAATTATTGAAAGCTGAAAATCAGAGTGGTTTGGTATATCTATTCCACTGAACATCGAACGCTTTTGGTATGATGAACATATTTGATAAAATCGAATGATTAGCATTTCGAACGTTGGCAAAACAAAAAATGAAGAGAGAAGACCACTTTCCGATAGCTTTCGCCGATATCCAGCAAAGTAGTGAGAGCTGAAAAGATCAATTTTCAGAAAGAAAGGAAAACCGAAATTCCCGTGACATTTTATGAATCAAAATTCATGTTTCTTGAAATAGAGAACATAAAAAACAAAGGATTCCAAAAATGTAACTTGTATGAAAACACGAAAAACAAAAAGGGATCAAAATAAAAAAATTTCGCTCCCGGGTGGGCTCGAACCACCAACCTTTCGGTTAACAGCCGAACGCGCTGCCTATTGCGCCACGGAAGCGGCCGCGGCAACGGGTGAGTGCGGAGATGAAAAGGAAGAACGGGACAAAGCATACGAGAGGTAGAAGAAAGGAGAAGAGGCGAGTGAGTGTGTCTCTCCAGTGTTTGTGGAGGCAAAAGAGAAAAAAGTTGAGAATACCTGAAGATTTCAATTATTTTCGATTCAAAGTTTCACTTTTTCTGGCTCTGGAACTAATTGGTTTCTAGGCTCCAGAAAACTTGGATGTTCAGGTCCAATTTTTTGAAGAGACCACTGAAACTGAAAACTCGAAAATACCCAGAACTTACCCATGATTATACTCATTTGGGCCGTCTAGAATTGGAGGTTCTGAAAAGGATAACTATATCGAGGTTCCCAGTCAATTGACTGATGTACGTTTGCACCAAATCAAATATCTAAGTTTTTCTACCGTAACCATAATATATTTATATCCGATAATAACTTGAAAACGGTGAGTTCAATTGGAAGTTTCATATTTTTACCGCGACGTTTCGAATCATATCACATCATCATCATATCTTGGGATCACTGTAGCAATATGAATACATAAGTCATCAGGAAATTCAACAAAATCCTTTTTAAATTTGAAGATTCCCAGTTGTCCGATGTTCATTCGGCTGATCTCATTTTCCGTTGAGATCAGCTCGAGAAAACACCGTACATCTTGGAAAATCCGAATAAAACACTGAGAATGGTCTTGTAGTAAATAAATGTATATAGAGAGTAGGTTATACACTTCTAAATGCGTCTCGGGCTCTCAAGACCCCTACCTCCGATGATTCAGCGGAGCCGGGCGAATTTCCGCACTCTGATTCTTGAGTCGATATGTCATGACATATCTTTTTCTTTGTTTCTGATGAGAAGATCGGTTTTTCGGGGAACTAATTATCATAGGGTGACTCCCGAAAGTTTCAGGTACCTCTACTAGAAGGGCACCTGGTGTTTTGTATATTTGATAAATACAGTCCAGCTGAATTCTTTGAAGAAAATTGTTTTGAAATCTTTCTTGCCAAAAAAAAAAGTAATATTTGCTAGTCGTATGACCTTTTACTAGAGGTCTACCCAGAATAGAGTTACTTTTTGCTATCCAGTGGTGTGTATTAATCATTGTTTTATTTGCTGTTTGTTGAACTCAAATACAAAAAAGTTTTATTGTTTCATTTCCAAAAAAATAGGAGAACAAAATTTATAAAAGCAGCGGCACAATCATCATCTGCATAGACTGGAGCTCCCTCATAAAATGATCCATCAAATGTCGTTGCTCGGTTGTTACAGTGAATCAAGAAGACATTCTGTAATAATAATATTTGTCGAAAGAGCACTCTTCCGATTTGAATTCTCCCCGTTTTGCACCAGTTTATTGGCCATAAAATAGCACTTTTGGGCGCCCCTTTTTTTCCTACATTTTATTAATTTATTAGCCTCTTTCACGCACATTATTCCCCCCATTAAACTTCATCTCCTTCTCCTCTATCAACACAGTCTCTCACTCTTTTTATGTATGCACCGAATACTCCGCCCCCTTTCTCTTACCGTAACCCCCGTATAAAAGGAGCAGGCGATTGGCCTAAAACCTTCACTTTTTTCTATTTCTTTTTGTTTCTTTCTTTTCTTTCTAACTTAAATAAAGGTTTAATTACCCAAGTTTGAGGTACCAACATAACAAAGCTGTCTTCGCGACAAGTGGTGACCCAGCGAATCCGACCTGCCGTTCGTGGAATCGCCGTGACTACCGTCAGCCGATGTCCACCACATCCAGTCAATCAACCAACCAACTCAACTTCACGTCCAAGCCAATCCAGTCCAATCCAGTCCAACCGTCCAGTCAATCAATTCAGTCAACCGTCCAGTCAATCAAGTTCAATCCAGTCCAGCCGTCCAGTCAATTCAGTTCAATCCAATCCAATCGTCAAGTCAATCCAGTCCAAGTCAATCAGTTCAGTCAATTCAACTCCAAACCAAGTTCAACCAATCAACAATAATGAAACCCAGAAGCAGCTCAAGGATACGTTCACAAATCGGAAACTGTCGCAATCGACTACAAAAGCGAATCGATGAAGCCAAAGACCTAGATCCGGTCGAAGACTCCAAGGATTTACCAACTCGAGAAATATATCAAGAGATTACTGAAGTAGCAAACCTCGCAGAAGATATACGCACGGAGATCGGGAGAATCAATACTCAAGAAAAGTTGTGGCAGGAGCTGTTTGAAGAAGTACCGAAGGAACGAGAAGAACAACAAAACTATAAGCTGAACAAAGGAGACTACACTGCGGAAATCAAAAAGGCAAATGAAGTCGTCAAGGATCTACATAAACGGTACGATGCTTTGATTGCAATGCATAAAGCAAAGTCACCGGAAACAACGGAATACACAGCTTTTGGCGGAGTTCAAACTGTACCCATCAATACGAAGATTCACGTGATCAACACTGAACCAATCTACATCCAAGTACCATCAGGAACCGATCAACAACCAAGACTTGTATCCGCACAACAACATGTTTCCAACGCTCCAACATACGAACCGCCGACTACAGCTGTCCACAGTACGTTTCCTCCCACCGTTCCTAGCAGTCAGCATATGCCGATGCCCATTCACTCACAAACTCCACAATTCCAACAACAATTCCAACAAGGTCCAGCTCCACAAGTGCATCAACAATACCAACAGATGCCCGGAATGTTCCAAGGTACAACTCCACAGATGCATCAACAACACCAACAGATGCCCGGAATGATCCCAACGTATGTTCCATATCAAACTCCACAGTACTATACGCCACCAACATACACACTACCTGCATTGACTCTTCCAAACTTCTCTGGAAAACACACGGAGTATCGTGGATTTATGGAAATCTTCCAGTGGGCTGTCCACAACAATCCGACCATCTCGAATGCTACGCGGTTAGTATATCTGAAACAATGCCTCACTGGTGAAGCCCAATCTCTCGTTCAACATCTACCAATGTCCGGCGACAATTACACCGTGGCCCTCAAACTACTGGAAGATGCATACGGAGATACGATTCGAATCAGAGTGAGCTTACAAAGCAAACTGGACAATCTACCATCAGTTCGTGACGGCAATGAGCAAGATATTCAACATTTCGTCTACGAAGCAAACTCAATCTTCCTCCAACTGATGACCATTGACCCTGACAGCGACAACACCACAGTCGGCCAACAAATCTACCGGAAACTGCCGCAGAGGTATATTGCTAAACTTTTCACTGGAGCAAACCACAACAAAAACCTGAAAGCGTCCGAAGTTCTTGAACTCATCAAACAATACGTCCGAGATGACACACTGGTTGTGACAATCTACAACGAAAATGCTCCGCCATCCCGACGTTCCACCACAATGAGTGCTCATCAGTCTCGTCATCAACCTATCCAAGCACCAGCGACTGGACCAATTCGAACAATCACAACTCCTTGCGCCTTCTGCTGCTCAAAGACAGATCTCCATCGACACGAAGATTGCCCAACATTCGAAACTGCTGCTGAACGTAAGAAACAAGCTCAAGACCTCAAGTTATGTTTCAAATGTCTCCGAACCGGACACGACATCCGTCAATGTGACTCACGACGTCAATGCTTCCACTGCAAAGGAGAACGCCATCACTCTTCACTATGTGTTTTGAAAAACCGGATCACAAGACCCAATACTGGAAGCCAACCTCGTTCACACTCTCCAAGTCAGTTCAACACTCGTTCGCATTCACCAAACCAGCAGTACAACCGGCCACATTCACCACACCAGCAGTATAACCGATCACATTCACCAAACCGCTTCCAACAAGGTCCTGGACGCTTTAACGACTATCGTGGACAATCTCCAGGGAGAAATTATCATCAACGCAACCAATCACCTTCAAGGAATGGAGGTATCTACTCCAGTCAGGATGCTCGTGCTCCAAAGTTTGATCAACGCCGTGTCCATTTCACTAACACATCAGTCGCTGTAAGTCAAGACATGGAACAACCAGCATCAGAGAACCGTAAGCCCGATCGAACAATCACATACACCGCTTCTTCACAACCAGTAGCAGTATGTAACCAGATCGACTGTACTCCACCATCGTCAGCAGAAACGAGACAATCCACCGAACTCCAACCCGTTGCCATGATGACCACCAAGCTCACGGTAGAAGATCAAAAAGGAGATCCTATCACAACTACAGTCTTCTTCGATACCGGAAGCGACAGAAGCTGGATAAGTGCTCAACTTGCCAAACAACTCGCCCTACCACCTCTTGATGAGAAGAAGATTCAACTAACAGTATTTGACTCCAAACACCCAAAAGTCATTGACTCCAATACCTTCATGGTCACGTTCGACATCAACGACGAGAAGATTTCAATCCCATTATCTTCGAACGAACATATGAATGCGGTTGTTACTGGTGATATCGATGGAAACACCCTCAAAATCTTACTGAAGGATAGCAAAGCAGTTCTTCCACGAGTTGAAGAGACACCAGGTGTTCTGATCGGCCTTGACTTCATGTCAATATTATTTGGAGACACGTCATCGAGTACCCTGCCCAATGGACTGACGATGCATAGAACCAAATGTGGTACAATGATCACCGGAAAGGAGAAGGAGCAAATCGAACCCACGGAAAGCTGTTTCCCGTTAGAGGCCAACACATTCTCATCGATCGCTCCTGAAGGAATCCTACACTCATGCCCGGAAGAACAACATGCTGAACTCATCGAATCCGTGGAACGTTTCTGGCGCCTTGACTCAGCTGGGATCGTCGAGAACCCACGAACTACTGATGAAGAACTCACCGCTCTTTTTTTCGAGGAGACCACAACTAGAGAACCAGGTGGAAGGTACGTATGCAGATGGCCTATGAAAGAAAACATCGATGATATCCTTCCGGACAATCGTTACCTGGCTAAACATCGCCTTCAATCCCTCGTCAAGAAACTTGGAAAAGATATGCAATCTTACTTGGAGTACCATGCCATCATCGAAAATCAAATTGAAAGAGGATTCATAGAGATTGTCAAGGACGAATCGATTGGATGGAGAATTCACTATCTATCCCACCACGCAATCATCAAACCAACTTCAACTTCGACCAAAGTGAGAATTGTCTACGATGCGTCTGCCAGAGCAAGCAAACAAGCCAAGTCTCTCAACGACATGCTTCATACCGGAGAATCTCTGCTACCAAAGCTGAATGGTATACTGATGCGAGCTCGAAAACCTGAAATCCTAATCAGTTGCGACATTGAAAAAGCGTTCCTCATGCTATCACTCCATCCAGATGACCGTGACCTATGCCGATTCCTGTGGACTCCACCTGGCAGCAATGATACAGTATGTTACCGATTCCTCAGAGTCCCATTTGGCGTCAAGAGTAGCCCGTTTCTACTCAACTC
>GL379887.1:363193-384091 GCA_000143925.2 Caenorhabditis brenneri | reverse complement strand
CAGACAAAACAGAGTTGGAAGTGGGAAAAGTCGTTATGATTGAAGATGATACACCACACAAAACCACATGGCCCCTCGCTCGCATCAACGAACTGGGACCGAGATCTGCCAAACTGTATGTCCCAAGGACGGGAAGAATTGTTGAACGACCATTCAAGAAGATCTATCAATTGGAAGTTGAACCAGAACGTCAGAAGCCTTTGGTACGCCCCATTCCACAAGAAAAGACAACAACTCCAATCGAAGCAACAGAGCCGGAAGATCCTATCAAACAGTACAGTGGACCACAGACAAGAAGTCGAACGAAATCAACAGCGAAATTGGCTACTGCGCTCACCTTGGCCATGATGATCAACACTACCAGTGCCTCTCCAATCAATAATGCAAACCACAATACCACTGCATCCGACTACTTTCAATGGATGAGCCAAATGTGCATGATGCTCGGCAGCATTATACTCTTTTCTGCACTTATTCAAGTAGTCTTTTGTGCTATTCGATGCTCCCACAACGTCATCAAATATGTTCGACAAGCTTTCATGTTGATTGGCCTAGTCATGTGTTGCCGAACTTCAAAAAACAAAGCCGGAATCATCATTCTTGGCTTCTTCCTATTTCTGCCTATCGGAATCGAAACCTGCAATAACGTCGCCCACATCAGTGCAAAGGAACGAGCTTGTTATGACCACATCAATATGACACAATGCCACATTGAAGAAAGCTCTCTAGTCTCAGTCATTGCCAACGGATCCACTACTTGTCTGGAAATCAAACATGCCAACGACGCACCACTTGCTACATTGAAAATCACTGCTGAAGCGATAGTCAGTTACTGCCAGAAGCGAGTTGTATTCCACTCAAGAGACTTCAAGCTGACACATGAGTTCGTCCGGAGATGCTACAAAGTTGGAAGCTGCAGCAACGAAATGTGTGGAAAAATACAGAAAGATGAAGACCTCCCGGAGCTATCACAAACAGCGAAACAAAGTCCAGGATTCACCAGTTGTCTACCAGGCTGTGGAGGATGGCACTGTTCTTGCTTCTTTTACGATCCATCATGTCTTTTTCTACGATACTACGCCCTCCCGACTTCAAATGACATTTATCAAGTCTTTCAATGCCCCATATGGTTTCATCGTCTTCGAATCAACATCGAATTGGGAAAGCTGAAGTTGTCAACGGAACTAACTCCAGGGATCAAATACCAACTACCAAACACCAACATCTCCATTACAACAACCGCTCTCACCTCTCCACCATTGCAAGTTCATGGCGCAACTTTCATCTCTTCCTTTGGCCTCGGATCGAAAACTCCACACTGGACATCCTTCACGTTCACGCCTCCCTCTGCCCCCGGAACGCCAGCGAAAGGATTCACTGGAGAACTTCAATGTGCATCCAGAAAACACGCTGAAAACTTCAACTGCCGCTTCGACAGGACACTTTGCAAATGCACCGGTTTTGGAACTGAAGTAAATTGTCAGTGCGCTAATGAAATGATGGCCAACCACAAAAAGACCAACAAACTACCAGCAAAAGGAGTGAACCATCAAACTGTCACCATCAACAATAACGTCGCAACACTAACTGTGCAAGAAACAACTGTCTCTCTACAAGTAGACATAGTGAACGCCACTCTGTCTAGAATGACCACTGTTCAATCATGCCAAGCCAAACAACAAGGAGAACTCAAAGGATGCCATTCCTGCTTCACTGGAGGACGTGCAACTGTTCTTTGTACCTCGAAGAAGACAACTCGTGCCCTTATCCATTGTGGAATCTTGGAAACATCCATAGAATGCGGACCGTTCGGAATCGTCTCGGAGATGACACTGCCCCTGGATCAATCAACAGTCTACCTCAACTGCTCAGTGGATTGTGGAATTCGGACCTATTTGGCCATCAATGGAGATCTTGCTGCTGAAAGTGGTTTCAACAACAACAACGACACCTATTATTCTTCGCCATTTGAACGGATAATAGCTGGATCTTTTTCGTTTGGTAATTTCTTAGTAGATTCTTTTGTTAAGATTTTTTCCCAGTTTAACACCCTCATCACTTTCCTTTGTATTCTTGCTGGTGTCTTCCTAACCCTTCTCATTGCTCGTAGAATTCTGTCCAGATATCTAGCCTCACGACGCCGGCAATTTAGATCCTTAGACCGAGCCAAATATTATTAACCCTATCTATTCCTTTCCTCCGCCCCCGGGAGTGTCGAAAGAGCACTCTTCCGATTTGAATTCTCCCCGTTTTGCACCAGTTTATTGGCCATAAAATAGCACTTTTGGGCGCCCCTTTTTTTCCTACATTTTATTAATTTATTAGCCTCTTTCACGCACATTATTCCCCCCATTAAACTTCATCTCCTTCTCCTCTATCAACACAGTCTCTCACTCTTTTTATGTATGCACCGAATACTCCGCCCCCTTTCTCTTACCGTAACCCCCGTATAAAAGGAGCAGGCGATTGGCCTAAAACCTTCACTTTTTTCTATTTCTTTTTGTTTCTTTCTTTTCTTTCTAACTTAAATAAAGGTTTAATTACCCAAGTTTGAGGTACCAACATAACAAAGCTGTCTTCGCGACAATATTGAACATTTTTACTAGATGGATTGGCGATAATCTTTGAACATGATTCGTCTCTAGCATCTCACCTTTGAAGTTCTTATTATTTTTAGTGTACTTTAATAGAAAGGAAAATATCAAAATTTTAAATAATCAGAATAGGTAGGCGACACAACAAACGGCCAGGGGAAAAGGAATGAATGAATATTCTAGGAGTGTTCTCTGACAAAAATAGATAAGAGACGGAGAGAAGCAAGAAACAATAAACAGAGAGAGAGTGTTGAGAAAGCAGTGCTAAGGTGAGGAGACTGCGAAGAATATATTTTATGGATGCGCAATTTTATCACCCACCGTTGGGAAAACGAGAGAAGAGACTCGATATTTTTTTTCCGAAATGGTATAGAACTTTCGTATAGTAGGAGAAACTCTTAAAAATCTGTGATGAAACGTCGTGTCTGCTGTTTTCCATTGAGTTCGTTAAACGTACAGGGTTATCCAGTAGTCAATATCAACTTAAAAAAAATCGAAGGCTCTCCAAGTTTTGTGATGTTCCCATGGCCAATCTTATTTCATCTTGATGGGATCAGTAAAAGTGCCATCGCAAAGCCAAAAAATCCACTCAAATACAATAGTTAGTACAGTGGTCGTCGTGAGGTTTCTATAAATTCGGAAATAGAGGCTCAAATACTTTCTCTAGCTTAACTTCGTTTTTTGACTTTTCAGTATCGTTTGGAAGTCGTCCTTCATTGAGATTTCAGCTTTCAATTATGTTATAAACACTGAATGTCTAATATAACAACCGCGACAATATTATGCCGTTGAGTAATTGGTGTGCCCTTATGAATTGGTAGGTAAAGCAGGGTTTCTATTTCATGTGGACACTCTATTTGTATTCAGGTGTATTTTCAATGATTTACGCCACCTGTATTTTGGAGGAAAGACCAAGTTATTCGGCACAACCTGTGATACTTTTTGTGCCATTTTAGAATATCACATTTTTTGTCGGATAACTGAAAACCGTTGATTCATCATGATTTGTTTGAAACAAGTTGGACAAAAAGAAACAAACTTTTGGTACAACACTTCAATTCTTCCGAATTCCAGAAGTTCAATCGTCTCAATTCTCCTAGTTGTTCATAAACACCTTCCTGGGTAAACGCTACTTTACTTTACTTTGCTGTGCTGTGGTTTCTGTCTCAAGTTCAACAAAACAAACAGAAAAGATGCTCTCTGTTGTCAGGAGTATCTTGACTGTTCACTCAGGTGGCAAATAAACAGGCAATCCCAGATTTTGGCAGAAGTTAGTACTTCTACCCAGCAGTTTTCAATAGGCTCGTTGATTTCATATGAACAGATACTGGTGATGTGATGAGTGATACCTGGGAAAAATAGACAATAATACTTACTTCACTGTTCATCGATATTCTTCACTTCTTCACCTTGGCATACTGGCTTCTGGCATCCCCAATTCATGTTCTCGTACCAGTTTCGGCAAAAAAAACAGAACAAAGAACATTTTAATAGGCTCAAAACATCTTCAAGCTGATCGAGAATCGATCGAAGTTTGAACAGTCAATGACACGATGAATTTCAATTTTCCATGTAATTGTTTGGCGAGGCGTCACAGATTACTTCATAGATTTCTTCGAGATAGGCGAGAGCTCACCTGAACATAGCGTCTCTCAACTTTAATGGGATTCTGTCTCAAGTTCAACAAAACAGACGGGAAAGATGCTCTCTGCTGTTGCAAGAGCATATTGGCTCAATCACAGTAAGGATGAGCCGTTATTTAAAACTACCACTTCACAGGTGAACCCCAAAACGCAAGTTCTGCGGCAAAATATCCAAGCATAAAACTTGATTACGTAACTTCAAAACACTAATTATCAGTTTGAAACATTAAAACTAATAAAATCTTATTCAGTTTTCTCTTTTCTGGCTGCACATCTAACGTATAATGAAACCAAAACGTAGGCATATAAAAAAGGTTCACACGCAATGAGAATTGGTTGAAAACTTTGATTAACATTCAAATGACGGAAAAGAGCTTATAAACATTCTCTTTACAGGCTTTTAACAACGATGATTCACAGTGTAAGAAGTGAATCATCATTTTGTGATCACATTTTCGACTGAAATTTACTTGAAAAAACATCATCCTATTATTAGGTTGTTTCATAAGTCTTTGACACTTCTCAATTTTTCAAAAATATTTTTGTTCAAAGGGGACAATTTTTAATGGTCAATCTATTCACCATCAGAGTCGATGACCTCTTGCCAGCGCATTGGAAGTTGAGAGATTCCGCTCTTGTAGAACTCCAGAGATTTTCAACATTGAAAAAAAAGAAAAAGTGTCGAAGACTTATGGAACAACCTAATATTTCCCTAATGTGTTATCTCCCATTCTTCTCGACATGTTCATTTACTCGAAATCAGTTGTGTTTATCGTGCACTTTGGACTTTGTTGTGACTACAGCGTATCTCGGGTTCATCTTTTCTTTGTCGTCTCTTCCCTCTTGCCTGCCACGGTGCAGACTGCACACAGTAATTGACGACAGTCTGCGGACCACCGAGATTAGTGGACCCCCCTCTCATTCTCCCCCACTCGGTCATTCCTGCGCGTTTGTATGCTAATGAGTGAACTTTTTTTTGTTTCTCCTTGTAACCCTCTTCTTCTTTTCAAAGTTCCCTTCTTGATTCTATGCACTCTACGTGCATCGAATTACTATCAGTGAAGAGAAACGTGGTAGACAATGACCGCGGCACAAACCATTTTGCCATCCTTATCATCGCCTTGTTCTTATCCATACCAAACAACAAGACGAGTTGTCTCCGCCCCGGGCCAACGGCTACCACTTCTCTTAACTTCACAACACATTTTTCTCTCCTGTTGATGATAGCAGACGGACGCCACACACAATATCTTTTGTGTTGTGCGTTCCACTTTACTCATCTATTTTTTGTTGCTTCCTCTCGTCACTCAACTCTTTGATCCCATCCAATATCAACTGTACTAATCAATGTAGTTTTTCAGAAAATGCTCTCCAGAAACTTCTCGAAATGCACACGTATGTTCAGTACCACCAACAAAGCCATGTCGACTGGTATTGACTTCAACTTGAGTGCAGATCAAGCAGAGTTCCGTGCAAATGTTCGCAAATTTGTCGCCGATGAGGTTCTTCCAGTTGCTGCCGAATACGACAAAACTATTTATATATCCATGGCCAATCATCAAAAAGGCTCATGCTCAAGGATACCTCACTGCTGATATTCCGGAGGCTTATGGAGGACTCGGAATAGATATGATCTCAAACTGTATCATCAGTGAAGAGATGGCTTATGGATGCTCTGGAATCGCCACTGCTGTCATGGCTAACGATCTCGCTCTCACACCACTCATCTTGTGCGCTAATGATGACATCAAAAAGAGATTTTTGGGAAGAATGGTCGAGAACCCCTTTGTTGCCGTAAGTTAATAATCTCATATGTCATCTTCTAAATCTTAATTCATCATCTTTACAGTCATACGCTGTGACCGAGCCAGGGGCTGGATCTGATGTTGCCGGTATCAAAACCAAATGCGAGAAGAAGGGTGACGAGTACATCATCAATGGATCCAAGATGTGGATTACCAACGCTGGACATGCTAACTGGTGAGTAGCGTACTTCAAACTTTCATTCCAAAGCCCACGTGGTGCCGTAACACGTCACACTGTTGTAATGTCGGCAGGCTACACGCAAGCAGGGGTCCTAGTTCCGATAATAATTGGTCGCCGACACTGAGTGAAACGGGAAAATGGACTTTGTACCGTAGGAGAGAACAAAAAATTCTATAGTGAGAGATGAGAGAAACAAAAGATTTTTTCAGGTTCTTCGTGCTCGCCCGTTCGGATCCAAACCCAAAGACTCCCTCTGGAAAGGCTTTCACCGCCTTCGTTGTCGAAGGAGACTCCCCAGGACTTACCAGAGGCAGAAAGGAAATCTACATGGAACAAAGATGCTCTGACACTCGTGGTCTTACCTTCGAAGACGTCCGTGTTCCAGCCGCCAATGTTGTTGGAGCCCCAGGAGAAGGATTCAAGGTCGCCATGAAGACATTCGATAAGACTCGTCCAACAGTCGCTGCATTGGCTGCAGGAGTTGCATACCGTTGTTTGGGCGTCGCAATAAAGGAGGCTGAAGTGCACGAAAACATGCAGACAAAGGTCAACGACCTATCACATCAACTCCGGAAAGTACAACAAGAAAACTCCCTTCTCAAAACGGCCAGAGGGAACGCTGATCGTATCTTGCATGACAACTTCGCCAGCGCCAATCAGACAACTTCGCCAGCGCCAATGAGAGAATCATCGGATCCAGAGAAGCAGAAATTGAGGCACTGGCTGACGAGAACAAGCATCTGATTACGGAGAACTGCAAGCTCCAAAAGATGAACGAGCAGCTTCTTGGTTAGTTTCAATTACTTGTTTCAAATAAAATTTCCAACTATTTTCCAGGTGCCCACGACATGGAGGAATCCCTTTACCGGGATTGTACACCAACACCAGGATCCTCACCAAGAACTCCGATCACTCCAAAGACACCGACTACTCCGGAATCACCGGTTTACGAGAAGCCACGTGGACACAAGCGTCGATCCGATGAATATGAAAATGGCGAGTACAAGAAGCAGAAGCAGTAGAGCGCAATAACTCCTTATCATTTCAAATCTTTTCTTGGCCTGTTACTTTTGACACTCTTCTTATTTCATCCTCCTCTAAGAATTTCCCCCCCCCCCCCCTTATTTTCACCAAATCTACGTTATTTTTTTTACCGAGTTTCCCATTTATGTCCGGTTATGTAGACCCTTCCCAGTATATTGCATGTGTATGTATTCAGCTAAAGTGTGTGTGTGTGTGTATTCAGCTAAGTTTAAAAAAATATACCATCCAAAAACAAATAAAGTATCATTGTATTTCAAGTTGTTCACAGGTCTTATTTCGTGCATGTTTTGGTGATTCATATGGTATTTTTTGAAGTCCTCCTTCTTATTCACCCTTCTTTTTGATCTTTCTGCACGTTAGTTAATCATTTATTCAACGTTTCGACTCGAGGTCATCTTCAGGAAATGATTCTAAATCACACAAATACAAGTAATAATATGGTTACACGAGAGCTGGACTTACAAAATGCTAGTTGGGGTGAGAATGAAGACAAATAATCTTTTTAGGGAAGAGTAAAGAGAAAAGAGAAAAAAAGTGGCACAGAACACGTGAAAAAGAAGAGGCTAAGTAGGAAACCCTCGTCAATTCCCCTGTTTTTGATTAGTGTCTGCCCCTTCTGTCATGAGGTACCAAAGCCTGCAACAAAGTCAGTGAGTTCTTCTTTTACATTCAAACTCGGGTGTTTGGAGTTTATATAAATCGCTTCAAGCGCTTTCCGCCTGGCCATGTTACGCTCTGTTGTTAGCACTTCCAAAGATAGTTCTAAGGCTTTTCCGTCATGTTTTTCCTTCGAGTGCTTCGCCCACACGCTTGTTCGGTACGACTTCATCCATGGCTTTTCCGCCGCTCTTCCATGCTCATTGATTCTCTCCGCAAGTGGTCTTCCCGACTCTCCAATATAATACTCTCCACATTTGCATGTCAGTTGGTATATAGTTCCTTTCTTTTCGCATCCTCCTGTTCCTATCTCCGGGCATACTCGACATTGGTTTCTCGTGCATCTCAAGTCAAAAGATCGGTTGTGGACGAGTATGTCTTTCAGCGAGGTTCCTCTCAGTTCCACTACCTTCGCTTCCAGTCCTACGCTCCTCAGGGAATTTCTTATCATTGTCTTATCATTGGGAATTCAACCATCATTGTATTTGTAAAAAAAAACATTTTTTGGCAGTGAATTTGAAACTTTTTCAGGACCTAAGAAAAGAGTTTGCTTTGAACTCAAGGAAATGTCTATCAGATATGGATTTTCATTTTCTGAGCTCTATTACCCTCTAAAACAGGGTTGTGGTAATAGGGTCACCCCAATTATATAGCTCTTTTCTTCCATTTTTTTTCTCGCTTTTATGGTTTCTCTGGATTTGAATTATTAAGTTCATTGGACCTTTTTCTTCGAACTTGCTCAAGATTTGTTTTCTTTTTTCAAAGCTTCCCTCAAAACTTGTTATAATAATCATACATTTTATTTCTTTCTGCGTTTTATCTTAATACTTTATGACGACATCATCAATCTTTGTGTAATACTGATGAAAATTGTGTTTCGAAATTTGGCAACTTGACGAGAACCAATTTTTTCTTGCTAGAAGAAGGCAATTTGTACTTGAATCTTTCCGAAAAAAAACATCCTTTGTGAAAAATGGTTAAGGACCTATGACTTCCTCCCGGCAAAGCTCCAAGATAACGGAATTGCAAAATCCACCAGAAGAGAAATTTAGAAACCCATCAATCATGTTTCTTTGCACATGACTGAGAACCTAAGATTTATATTCTTGTACTCCAATATAACAAGAGAACAAGAGCATGAAAAAAAAGCAAAGGGATGTCAATTCACATTGAGTGATGGAGACAAGTATTCTTCTTTTTCTTCGGAAAACTGCGATTGGTTCGAAGGCGCTTTTACTTTTTTTTTTTTGTAAAAAACAGAAAAAAACTAGTCAGAAATAAACCCATAGTTTCAACCCCCTTGGCTTTCGTAACATATTTTCTGATAAAAAAATTATAAAATCCTATGATACTTCTCATAATTACCTTCCAGCCCAATAACTTTCGTTTTTCGTTTTTTCTTGTAGCTAACTACGATTTCCAAAAAAATATAATGGTTAGTATGGAAACCCAAAGAATTTGATCAAGTGGAAGAAATTGATCACCTAATGTGCAAATTAGTGGATACATGAATAATGCTCCAATGATTTTTGAGAGTACTAGGAAAATGATTTTGAGAAAATTGGTGATCCATAGAAACCATTATTGACAATGACTTCCAATCGAAAGTGTGAACCCCCTAACGGTTTGATTGTTGAATTGGATCCTTTTTCAAAGCATGGCTGAAACTATGAAAGCTGAAATTCAAAGTCTCTCCACTCAAGCATTATAGCACACATTCAATGAGCGCCTCGCAGAGAAACTATCGTCTCTATCTCTGGCCAATTCCTCACCCAATTAGAAGTAGTGTTTCAAATAGTGAACACCTTCCAGTACAACCAAAAATAAATCAACTAAAATATATTCATGTATAAGTATCCATAGAATACTCAAATCAAATTAATTGAATCCGGAGTGAAATAAATAAAAATTATACAGCGACCCTCTCCAGCTTCCAGACCTAAACAAGGGTAACAGCTTCACCATCATCTTCGGTCACCATTATTTTTGAAACCTCCATTCTATTCAAGCTGTACTACCCGATCATCTCCTTGGCTGCGGTGGGCATGATCTCAGTGTTCTGGTCCTCAACCTGTAAAGTTGATAAGGTAAACTAATTTTTAGATCCACTGGAAGCCTGCTTCTTCTCCGATCATCACATAATCACTGATTCCGTTAGAATTGATGACGTTGAACTTACCATAACGATACTGAAAAGTCAAGCAACGAAATTGAGCTATGAATTGGTAGGTAAAGCAGGGTTTTTATTCCATAGCGGACACTCTGTTTGTATTCTGTTTGTATAATTATATATTTTCAATGAATTACGCCACCTGTATTTCGGAGGGAGGACCAAGTTATTCGGCACAACCTGTGATACTTTTTGTGTCATTTTAGAATATCACTTTCTTTGCCGTATAACTGAAAACCGCTGATTCATCATGATTTGTTTGAAACATATTGGACAAAAAGAAACAAACCTTTGGTACAACACTTCAATTTTTCCGAATTCCGGAAGTTCAATCGTCTCAATCTTCCTAGTTGTTCATAAACACCTTTCTGGGTAAACGTTACTTCACTTAATTTGTTGGGATTCTGTCTCAAGTTTAACAAAACAAACGGAAAAGATGCTCTCTTGTGTCAGGAGTATCTTGACTTTTCATTCAGGTGACAAAAAGACAGACAATCGCATATTTTGGCAGAAGTTAGTACTCCCATCCAGCAGTATTTTCAGCAGGTCTGCTGAATTTGTATTTACAGATGATAGTGATGGATGATACCTGGTAAGAATAGACAATAATACTTACTTCACTGCTCGTTGAAATTCTTAACTTCTTCACCTTGGTATACTGGTTTTCGGCATTCCCTCTTCACGCTTTCATACCAGTTTTAATCAAACAGAAACAGGACAAAGAATGAATGGAAATGTTGGTTGATCTACGTTAGTAAGTTCAGCACATCTTCAAGCTGATAGGGTATTCACTGGAATATGAACAGTAAATACCACGATGAATTGTAATTGTCCATCCAACTGTTTGGCGAGGCGTCACAGATTATTCCATGAATTTCTTCGAGATTTTTTGAGAGCGTGAGCTCACCTGAACATAGCTTCACTCAACTTCACAAAGATTGTGTCTCAAGATCAACAAAACAGACGGAAAAGATGCCCTCTGCTGTTGCAAGAGCATCTTGACTGTTCACTCAGCTGATACAAAGAAACGATCACATATTTCAGTTAATAGTACGTCTACCCAGCAGCTTTTCAATAAGCTCGCTGATTTCATATGAACAGATACTGGTGATGTGATGAGTGATACCTGGACAGAATAGACAATAATACTTATTTCTCTGTTTATCGATATTCTTCACTTCTTCACCTTGGCATACTGGTTTCTGGCATCACAAATTTATGTTTTCGTATCAATTTCGACTCATATAGAGACAGAAGAAAGAGTGGAAAGCAGATGTTGGTTGCCCCACGTTAATAAGTTCGGCACATCTTCGAGCTGATCGAGAATTGATTGGAGTTTGAAGAGTAAATGACACGACGAATTGTGATTTTCCATCCAACTGTTTGACGAGGGATCACATTTCATAGATTTCTTCGAGATAGGCGAGGGCTCACCTGAACATAGCTTCTCTCAACTTCACTGGGGTTCTGTCTCAAGTTCAACAAGACGGACGGAAAAGATGCTCTCTGATGTTGCAGAAGTATCTTAACTGTTCATTCAGGTGACACAAAGAAATAGTCCCACATTTCAGCCGAAATGAACACACCCCTTTAGCAGCTTTTGTAGTTCGTACGTTTTTCCTGAAATGAACAAGCAAGTACTTACAATACTGAAAGCCATTTGTGGCAGGGATTCCGACAGAAAGTGAATGGATTTAGTATCATTGTGTATAGGTAAAATTATTCTTCCCGATTATCCTGAAAATTAGAAGAAACTTGGCTGAAAATCGATGATTATTGGAAAAAATAGGGAGAGCGTTTCTCTGCGTCTCCTATTCTTTTGTGCGTGTCGATGGCGCGCGCTTGCATTTTTTTTGCCGCGAATTTGAAAATAACAGCCCCATTAAATGAGACAATCTGCCCGGGAAAAATGTCAAGCACTTTTTCTCGGGAAAATTTTATTCTGGCGAATTAGTAAGCGCTCAAGGGAGATATGAACATAACTTCACTCAATTTTACTGGGATTCTGTCTGAGTTCAACAAAACAGACGGAAAAGATGCTCTTGTATGTCGTAAGAGTATCTTGACTGTTCATTCAGGTGACACAAATGAAAAATCCCACATTTCAGCTGACAATGTGTGTTGTGAGATAAACACGTCTCTTTAGCAGCTTTTGTAGTTTGTACGTTTTTAGGCGATGGGTGATACCTGAAGTGGGTAAACAATAATACTTACCATACTGTTCATGGATTCCCTCTTTTTCTACCTCTTAGCGTGCAAGATTCATGGCGCTGTCCGTTGAAAGTCCTACGACAGCTTCGAATCAGATGTAGGTAGAACGAAAAATGCAGAAAAACGTTGGTTGGCCGACGCGAATAGGTTAGGCACATCTTCCGAGCTGATCGGTTCCTCATGTTTCTTCCAATGTTTCAAAAAGAAGTCCCTTGCCAATCTGCAGCTCGAAATTTGTCTGACTAATGTATAAACCAATTTGATTGATCTAGGTGTTGTCCATTGCAGTCTCTTCAGCGGGGTATTCATCGGCTCAAGCCGATACTTCATCTCCTAGCGGTATATGTATCCGTGTAGTCGTCGTGATGTGGGAAAATTTGGTATTAGCAAGATCCATTTGCTGCTCACACTCCTGTTGCCTTGATAATCATCCAACATTTTTATGAATCGACGAAAAGGGTTGACTGATTATGCAGGGACTCCGGTCCTCTTTATCTCCCATTCCCATTGGTCGGGGTATATCTGCAAAAAGTGCACCTTGCGTTTATTTTTTTTTTTTTTTGAAATTTGAACATACCTTTCACTTGTCGTCAATGGCAGTGTTGAAGCAAGTGATTTGGTCGTGTTCACTTGTTCATCTTCCGACAAAACCACTCACATTCAGTTTTTGATTGCCGATGCTGCTATTGTTGTCAGTTTTACTCTATAACGATCCAAAGGCTCAGGTTATTTTGGTGGTCATGCCGTTGTTAGATCCAGTCTTCTACGCATTCGCAATCATCATTCAGGTGCCTCCACTTTTTGCAAATTCGGCAATTGAGTATATCGTTGCAGAAAGCATAACCATCGATAAAGTGTGCTTTTGAGCAAGTATCCTCCCTTTTTTTCATCGACCTTCTGATAGGGTATTGGATCACATTGTTCGTCAGCAATTAGTAAAACTCCACAAGTAAATTGAATGACTTGAGCACGGTTGAAAACTCCATAAAATGACTAATTCGGTTCCAACACCGTCGTGTGTTGTCGCGACATTGACAACTTTGATGCGTCTTCTAACCATCCCGGATGAGTTAATTGTTTGATGATGTGAATTGTCTGAAACAACATATGGTTTCAGAGACACCAGAACGATGGATTAGAAGTTACCTGTTATTATCGGTTCTTCCACTATCGTTGTGCCAATTCTCGGTTAGATGGTTGTCGTAGGAATTCTCGAATAGACGGACATCGCATTTGTTACGAGATGGGTCAAAGTTAGCAGCTACACGGAACGTAATCGGGTCTTGATAACAAGTCGACTCGCAATTCCTTTTCAAAAAAGTTTTGCTCTGAGCGCATCCGTAGCTCCGACGTTCTTGGCGTTCATTGTAGTCTTGCCGCTTCTATCCATACATCTGCTCCCTTCAACTAGTGATCTACAACTTTTTGGTTTCCACCAACTGATCCGGCTGCTCATGTAGATCTTCCGGGTCCCTTCAGCCTTTGATGTCTCTGCAGGTAGTCGATTCATCATTCTGGAAAATGAATGATGATGATAACTGCAAATGGATAGCATGGCATTCCGTCGCTTTTTTGTTCCTAGTTGCATTATTACTCACTCCTTTTTGATTGTTCTCATTCCGCTAGTTGAGCATCTTCGAGTGGGGAAACAGGTTCATCGCTGTGTTAGTTCCAAACCCGTGCACCGCGATAGTTCTCTGTGATACGCACGTTTGTTCTTTCACAATATCTTCACTTGAACGTTTCCAGCCGTTCTCCAAAATTCTTGAAGGATTTCTTGATACTCACGTTGCTTCGTTGCTCTTCCTTTTGCTCTTCTTTTCAGCCGTAGTAGTCGGTCTACATCTGGAACAGGGAGATTTTAAAATGATGATTAGTTTTCAGAAATGTTCCAACATACCAGTTGCTTGTTCTTATTGGTGCATTAAACTAGTTCAATTCCTTCATTGAAGCCAATACGGGTGACTAGTAGTTCTTGAACTTCCTTGCAAACCGTCAAATTGATTTCCGAGTAACCGTGAAGCAAGCCAACTGCACCGATCTTGAATACCGTTTGAAGTAGCTTCAATTCGAAAATGTCATCGCTGGCCTCGTTGGTGATCATTCCTTTTTTTTTCTTGACGTTTTGGCTCTTTTGGAATGTTTCAAAGCTTCAGAGGCGTGGGGAACCGTTCGACATTTTCTGAAGCAAAAAATGGATGAGTTCAGCAATTACTCGGATAATAAGCTCACCTTCTCATCATATATATTCCATTGTCTTCGTCCGAGAAAAAACTTAAGCTGGCTTCCAAATACATGCTTCCGTCTTCCGAATCTTCCATTTTTCAAAACATTTTTCAGCAAAGGCAGAAGCCTCGTGCAGCTCTCATCAGCTCATTTCTACATTTTCAGGTTCGAGACGTTTTTGTTTTGTCGACTCAACCGATTGACTTCTATCTGCAAACAAAAAACATTAGTTATACACTATTATCACGGACTTGTTCTCAACCTACAGTTTTGTTATCGATTCCAACTATTTTCAAATTTCTATCGACTTGAAAACATCATCACTCATAGTTTGAAGTCATGTTTGGGCCGCGATGCTCCGGAACCTGCAAAAAGAAATATCTAGTGAAAAATATAGTGAAATTCTAGTGAAAAGCATCTGGTGAAAAACCAAAAAACAACATTTTCGGAAGGAATTTCGACAAAAACTGAATGAAATTGGTATCACTGTGTGCAGAAAAAATTACTCTTCCCGATATTACTGAAAATCAGAAAGAAATTGGCTGAAAATTGAAGACTATTGAAAAAATAGGAAGGGCGTTCCTCTGCGTCTCCTATTCTTTTGTGCGTGTCAATGTAGCGCACTTGCATTTTTTGTCGCGTGTTTGAAAATAATCGCCCATTGGATGAAAAAAAAGGAGTTTTTTCTAACAAAACAATTAGTTTCGGCAAAATAGTTTCTGTTTCAGTCTAGTGTAGCCTTTTCTGTGATTTCAATCGGTCTTCTCCCGGAATCTTAGAGCATCTAACCTACCACTTCTGTTTTGTTTCAGCCAGACAGCTCATCCGCTCAGTCATTGAGTGCAATAACGACGGTGAATTGATAGTGGAAATCCTGGCTTTGCTCAATTTCTCCAGTATCCAGGAACAATTTGTTTCAAACTGCTGGCTTTGGAAGTGATCACTGTCTCTTTGTATCTCATTCTTGTCGTTCTGGCTCTTTTGGAATGTTTTTGGAGCTTCGTGTGATATCTGAGGTTCACAAAGTGGATTTCTCGAAGCGGATTACTCGGACAGAAATCTCACCTTCTCATTATTTATACGAAATTATCTTCGTCACAGCAAAAACATCGAGTTGGCTTACAAATCCATGTTTCTGTCCTCTAATCTTCTATTCTTCAGCAACAGCAGAAGTTTTGGCTGAAGTTCTTTCGGATGCTTCGATTCTCCAAACAGGCTGACTGTCTTGAACAACTGGATAAACTGCGAACGCATTTCTTCTTAACCGGCTGTCGAATTACCAATCAATCATTATGACAGGAGTTTTCACAATTCTTCGAATTTTCATCAGCTCATTTCTACTGTTTCATTTTCCCGACGCTTTCGTTCCGCCGACTCAACTGATGAACTTCTATCTGCAAAAAAGAAACATTAGCTCTACACCATTTTTACAAATTTGTTCTCAACCTACTGTTTTGCTCCCGATTCCAATTATTTCCTAACTTCTGTCCACTTGAAGATCATCATCATCTTGATGGTTTGAAGTCACAATGCTCTGGAATCTGCAAATGAACAATTTTATGTAGTGAAAAAGCAAAAAAAAAATCATTTTCAGCAGGGGTTTCTACAAAAAATTGATGAATTTGGTATCATTGTGTGCAGAAAAAATTATCCTTCCCTATATTACTGAAAATAAGAAAAAAATTGACTGAAAATTGAAGATTATTGGGAAAAATAGGGAGAGCGTTTCTCTACGTCTCCTATTCTTCTGTGCGTGTCAATGGAGCGCGCTTGCATTTGTGCCCCGTGTTTGAAAATAATCGCTCTTTTGAATAAGGAAATCTGGCCGGAAAAAGACATTTCTCGGGAAATTTTCATTCCGGCGAACTAGTAGGTGTTCAAAGGAGACTGGTTAACAAAAAAAACTACTTTTCCAAGTAAAGTTGAGTTTTTTGGGAAGACATAAGACAGTCAAAAACGAAGACATACATACCTTTAGAACTGAATTGTCGAGCTTGCGCGATTTGCAGACCTTCCTTTCACATGATCTCATCTGATACTCAATCTGCCCAAAAATCCGTCTCAGTTCGGTACTCAGTCCGTTTAGGGTAATTTGAATATTCATAGACCAACGAAAATTCATAAAACCATCATTCGGATTTGATAGATGGGACAGACATTGTGTGATATGAGAACCAAAGTTTTATGAACGGTAATTTCGTTTCAAAAATCACAACTTGTTGTCGAGAATAAAGCATGCACCATCTTTTTTCCCGGGTCTAATATGGGGTAATTTTCACCAACTGAAAAATGTGAATATTGATGAGGTTTGTAAAAAGAACTGAACTCTACCTGATGATTTGGGGTCTATGTACATTTCCTGGCACAATTTGCAACAACAGTAACGTTTTCCAACTGTGACTATTCCGTTTATCCCAGTGGTCGATCACAATGTTTGATCACAAGTTGAGTTGCCGTAAACATTGATCGAAGTGTATTCTTGTTTCTTTCACAGGTTGTTTCTCCCATGGACAGGTTTTGGTTTCACGTTGGTATGAAGTTCAAAGTTGAACACCCACGGATGCGAGCTTGCAAGTTGGTTGCATTTTTGTTGGTGCCGGGTCGAAGTGATTGTGAAACACCGGTCGCGGTTGAGGTGATGACCATAGCTGTATGAAAAACTTCTGCTCTTCAAATCATCAATCTCATGTGTTCTTAGTCGTGCTGACAGAAATTGAGCAGGAACATTTATTTTTAAAATGTGATTGTTCTAATCTGAAATTTGTCTACGTTGATTGTATGAAAACGTTGTGTTGAAGGCAAAAATTACCTTTTTTGCTTTTCTGCTGCTGTTCGTTTTTTTTTTCAAAAAGTTTCATTTCAAATCCTCTTTACCATCGTAAGTGACAAAAATCGAACGTCGAGCACATGGACCAACTTCCGAGTCATTGTCTTCTCCTTGTTGTATGAATCAGATTCGAATGATCTCAATGCAAGTCTTTATCTAGAGCTGATTCTTTCGATGAACTCCGTCTGAAACCGAATAAATGATAATTTTGTAAAATGATATTCAACATTTTGAATTACCTTCTGTCATAAAAACATACAGAATTTGCAATTGGTTTGTGATCGGACCTTGTCAAAATCTTGTGATTGTTCAGTTGTATTCTTTATCGCCAAAACCTGGAAAATTAATAAATTGTCTTCTTTGGCCAGAAATCATTTAAAGACGACTTTCAATCAGTGAGAACAACGGGCACGAAGGAAACTTGGTATTTATCTAATCAGAATCATCTTAATTTTCTATTTATTTGAAAATTTTTGAAAAAAAAACCAACTGAAGTTTCGTGCAAACCGAATAGAAAATCCGGTGAATCGAGTCGTGAAAATAGCATTGAAAAGAGAGAGAAAGGAGAGTAAAGAAAACAAGACCGGACCGCACGACCTACGGGCGAAAGTGTGGGGCAAAATCAATAGGGAAATAAGTGTGGTCCGGTGGAGAAGAGTGCACCAAGCAGTGTGTAGCCCTGCGCAAATGCCAAGATTGTGAGGGGGGATTGGCGAATGGGATGACCAAAGAACGGAAAATGACAGGATGTCCAGCTTTCAGATTTTGTTGGAAAGCTAAGAAGGTTACTGATGGAACTAGACAAAAGTAATCGAGATTGATAGTTTCCAACCAAAGTGTTTTTTCTTCGGTTTTTTGTTGCACACATTCCGACAGTTTTGAGACGCAACTTCCAGGAATTAGGAAAAGTAACATGGGTAATTTGATTTTGAATCAAATCGTTGATCTTCTTCCTCACTTTGAAACAAATTACCCGTTTTCCCTGTTTCTCTTCTAACTCTCAAATGTTGCCTCTAATATGATGCACCTCATTTCCTTATCTCTCTTTTCCCATCCCATTCTTTTGTCCTGGACAGGTAAGCAACAACTCAGAACACAACGGGTGGCAGAAGAATGAGGGGAAATGCGTCGACGGAAAGACAAAGATACGAATCTCCGTACGTCGAATGGGGCGGTGAGAAGAAGAAAATAGCAGAGAAGGCGTTCAGGAAGAATTCGAAAACAGTGCGGATGTTCCCACCCGTTTTGCCATTTATTACCGCTTTTTCAAACTCAAAAGAGCCCTTTTTGGGGTTCCAGAAAATTAAGGAGGAATTGTTAAGACAGTTACACATTTATTTTAAAACTGCAATAAAAAACAAAACACAAAAATTTGTAAGCCTTAATTCGAAGGACCGTAGGGCTCGAGCTGCTTTTCACCATTCTAGTCACATTCTGCAAACCCAGCCGAGTTGCCACTCAAACTTTCTCTAAAAAATTATCGTTGGAATTTTTCTGAATAAAAAAACAGACTAAGTTTCAATTAAGAAATGTTACCTTCAATTCGCCCGATTTCAATGTATTCACGCATCGGACCAGAATCACGGCAAATTGTGCACTTGACCACTTCCCCCATGGTCATTTTTTCTGCCATCAGTCACGAACTTCTTTCAACTGAAAAAATTGTCTGGTTGACTATTTTTCGATTGATATCAAGAAGTTGAGAAAACATATTTTTTTATAGAACCTGAATGAAAAAAATCTACTCACCTTTTATAACAAGAACAATGTGGGTACTATAGAAAAAGAATATTAAAGAGTTTGGAAATTTACAGAAATTAAAAATAATCAGTTTGAATAAATATAACTGTCGACCCAAAATCCGTAGAGTCATATTCGAGCATAAAATGCAGAATGAAATGTATAAATTGTGGGGAAGCAAAGCAGTGGGCGGAGAGAAATATGAGAACTTATGAGATTTATCCATGAGCACCTGAAGGGTAATAATAGGCCTCGAAAAATTCGAGTTCTGGCTCAGGGGAATTCTAAATTGTATAGCAGAAATTGGGAAGGAAGGGGTAATTTGAGTGAATCACATTGGATAATATGAAGATCACAATTATATAAGAACCATTTTGAATTGACGTAGATTCTGCAAAATATTTATTTTGACCTTTAATCCAAAATGTTCGGAATAAAATTGAACTGGAGACCCTATTTCCGAAAGAGTGGAGTGACCAAAATAAAGCAAATAAGGAAAAAAAAGAAGGGGAAGATTAGAAACTTCTTTTTTTTTGAAATGTTTGGTATTTTTGGTGATTGTGAGCGGTTTTTCCATTGATAAAAATGAGGTAAAGTTACTTTTTTTCACTGAAGTAGCAAACTTTGATAGAAAAAAAACTGTTTGACACCGAAAAGAATCGAACCCTGGTTCATTTTCCCAAAAATCAAAAGCGCTAACCACATGATCACCGCGTTGTTTTGTCATGTGTGTGTTGAAGGGTAGTCAAGTAAGAGAGGGTTTGCGCGACTGAAAAGAAAGATGTAGTGGTGTAGAGAAGGGAGAACTTTAGTTGTATGTGCATGGGAATTACGTTATTCATAGCGGAAAATGGGATTTTCCGCCTCACTTCTGGCGATAATGAGTTTATGATAACAAAGAGCTTCTAAATTTCAAGGTTACAGCTAGGCTCCAGAAGTCAATAGGCTGAAAATTATTCAAAATTAAAATCGTAGTATTGTGAAGATGTTCACTTTATCACAGAACTGGAAACTTACTGAAAAACACCGTGCCTCTCCAACGAGTAGCCAACACAATTCCCTTTCACTTATCATTTGATGATATTCTCTTGGTTTGCATGAATTCACACCTACTAATTGCTGAATGTTTTTCTATCATTGTTCAGAGGGCAGCTAAGATTTCCTCATTTTTCTCATATCTTCTCAGTCAGTTCTGAACAAAACTACAGACTCCTATTCGTGAATTTTGACTATTTGTGCTGGATATTCTATCGCACTCTTTTTTTCTCTTTCTCAAACCGTAAGGAATGACACTTTGTCCGCTGACTCATGTTGATTGTCAACAGGAAGCAACTAAACGGTAATGATAGGGAATTGAAGTCTCTGTTTTTATCTGGATTTATGTTGAATGTAATACCCCTATGGAGGGTATTTGAACCGTGAAAGATTATTTTTAGAAATTCATCCTTGTTGGAGAAATACCGATTTTACTATTAACCATCACCATTAACTAACAGCACTTCAAAAACTCGTAACTCGGCTTAAAGTTATCGTTTCGGGCTGGTAAAAAAACGAAATTGTAGCCAATTACATCAGCTTTGCGATGGTTTTATTCTCGTTTCTGAAAAAAAATTTTTGAGGAAAATTTTTTTCAGATTTATTCTTTACCCGAAAAAAAATTTTTTTTAACCATCGATTTTTTCTCTATTATTTTTTTGAAAAATAACTACTCCTTTAGTATAGCTGTTGTGCAAAAACACCGAGAAAAATTAGATGGGTAAACTTTTTTTTTCTCGGGAATCATTGATAAAAATTTCGAAT
>GL379887.1:192665-352703 GCA_000143925.2 Caenorhabditis brenneri | reverse complement strand
GATTGGTCCAAGTTGAACTCAGTGATTTTTCGAGCGATTTGGTGTGAGAGAAAATGAAGAAAAAAATCTGAAAATCATTGAATTAAGGTGAAGTTTTGAGTTTTAGAAATTCTTACCTTGAAAAATGAAATGACCAAGTTTTTTCCTAGATGCTTTCCTTGGGTGAGTCCAATTTCAAAGAGAGAAGCATCAATCCGGGATGGCTGTGGAGTTAATTCAGTTTTCAGGAAATCAATCATGCATTCCAATGTATGAATTTTTTGATTTCCAAGCGGAACCAATTTGTTCTCGGCAATGAATTGCCTCAATAAACCAAATCCATCAGCCTGGTTATTTCTTCGATTTTGTTCCCGATTTGCTCTCATTTCTTTTCTTGCCTTGTCAGCATCGTCACTAGTTGAAGCTCCGGTGGCTGCTGTCAAAAGAGCTGGTGGATTTGCTGGTGCAGTTTTTGGAGTGAAAACTGGCAATGCGACGTCCCGGAAATCTTCAAACAACTTCTCCACTCTTTGAACAGTGATGTGATTAGTGGGATGTGGCAAATTCAAGGCGTTCAAGTGTCAAATAACCACCTGTTCGGTTCTTTCAAGAGCGGCATTGAGACCTCGACTGCGCGGGTCACTATAGAATTCCCTCTTGTGCTTGATTGCGGCTTTCAATGCGTATTGCAAGATGTTGGCTTGGCTTAAAGGTACGAATATTGGAGATATTGACTTAGAAAACTGAGACTTACCTCATCTTCCCGTTGTAATCTTTTCTAGCCAATTGTTGGAGTTTTGCAAATCGTTCGTTAGTTTTATCCCGTCGTTCACTTTCTTTCTCTGCTTTTTGGTTTGATGTTGCGGTAGCTGCAGAGTTGCTGGTGGAAGGATCCGAAGTGGCTGCGGGGATGACAGGGAGCATTAGTGGAAATCCGGTGGCATTTGCGTTCAGAACGGCGTTGCACATTGCAAGGAGTGTAGCATTCATGTTAACTGAAAAATTGGAGAATTAGAATCAATAAAAATATGTTTTTGAACGATAGATGACGGTAAGGAAAACTCTAATAGAATTGAACTCATGGTCTATGAAATTGTTAGGAACCCAGAGAAGGTAGTTGAAAAAAAAGACATAGTGTTCAAATCTATCAGAAGTTCTATGGCAAGAAAACAACCAAGTAAGGAGAAACGAGTGATTCATGTCTCCACAAAAATGAGAATGATGGTCCAATGTGTTCACTCCACTCCTTATATACTCTGTCCTACACCTTAATACCATGGGAAACCACACCCACTCTCTGAGATTCTGATAACCATGGGAAACTGAAGACAAAACATGAGCAGGTGTGAAAGACAGAACAAAGGAGGCGACAATGATCCATGTATCGATTTTTACCCTGGGAAAGGGAAAGTGTTATGGCATGGGAAAGTTTTTAGATAAGAACTGAATATTATGGAATGCACATAGACAGAGAGGAATATGAAGGGTTAGGTGATTTCCATATTTCATAATTTCAGAATTACTTAGGACTCAAAAGTTAGGTGGACTCTCATAAAGAGCATGGAAGTGACAAACTAGATACTTGATATAGTCTCGACTTCCAGCTTCCAACATTGCACATTATTCAAGCCAGTGATGCTATGTTGCCCGACCTTTCTTCTCCAAAACTTGAGAAGTTTTCTGAAAATTTTTCATAACTCCAAAACCTGTTTGGTGATCCCCAATTTTCCCTTATCTATCCTGCTCTACTAAACTCTATAAGCGCCTTCAGTCAGACTGCACATTCCTTCACCCTTGTCAGTTGACATTGATGACAACCATGAGAAACAGTTTGGGATAGGATATGAGATTTCAATGGTGGGAAAGTGTGTATTGGCAGGCAACCTAATCCCTGTCTGAGAAACGCCGGCTCTATTCCAGTTTAGGGGATTCTTAATTTAATAGGGGACTCAAGCCAGGAGACGCAAGGAATAGGGGACTCATCAAGCGGCCAAAAAAACGGGGGACTCAAAACATAACTCTGTTCAAACTGCTTCATTTGATCCGAAGAGTTGTGAAAACATCACTATTCGGATCTTCATTTAAATAGAATTAGAAATAGAAAATCTGAAAAAAACTTCCTTTTTCCGAAAATCTCTACTTCCATTTCCACATCTATGAATCACCATCCAAATCCCTGATGCAAATGAAGTTTTCCGAGATTTTTATTCTATTGTATATCAAAAAAGAGCTAAAAAGTGATGTTTTCACAGAGTTTTAGATCAAATGAAGCAGTTCGAACAGAGTTATGTTATTCAAGCCAAACTTCTAATTTGACCATCTTACAACATTTTTGACTCAAAAGGATCATTATTTATATTCCAGCACATATATATTCCAGCTCATTTGTTTTGAGTCCCCAATTTTTTTTGGACGCTTGATGAGTCCCCTATTCCTTGCGTCCCCTGGCTTGAGTCCCTCGTTTTTTTTCGCCTTTCCTTGAGTCCCCTCTGGTTTTTTAGAGTCCCCTATTCCTTGCGTCCCCTGACTTGAGTCCCCTATTTATTTAAGAATCCCCTAAACTGGAATAGAGCCAAAGGATGACTATGGCATGTTAAGAGATAAGATTGAACTAGTGATCACTCTTAGATAAGCAACAACTAGGAGATTTTCAGACCATATTTTTTATTATTCAAATTTTTATAACGACTATCTCATGTTCTAAAGGCCGGCCAAAATTCGAAACTGGATTTACACAAGGAAGATAGGATATGAGAAATCAATGGTGGGTAAGTGTGTTGGTAGGCAATCTAATCCTAGTCTGAGAAACACCATGCAGTGCAAACTATAATCAGATGATTTACTGAATTATAGGGTCATTCACTAATCAGCAAGGAATTCACTTATCAGAAAAAGGTGTTTCAGAATACAGACAAACATTCTTTGTGGTTTGTGTAAACTTTAAGACGCTATAGACATGAGTCCGTTCTAGGGACGCTACAAATAATCTTGAATAGAGATTCAAAGGTGGGAAAGTGTGTTGGCAGGCAACCTATCCCTGTTTGAGAAACACCTTACAGAATACTATACGGCCATGAACTGATCAGCAAGGAACTCGCTTATCAGAAAAAAAGTTTCAAATCTCAATCAAATATTTTCGAGCGAGTCCGTCCTAGGGACGCTACAAATAGACTTGAATAGTGATTTATATAATCATAAGATCGAAGTCTTCGTCCATCACTAACAACTGCTGCTCAATTCAAAGTTCAAATCACACAAATAAGTATCTCTTCTGATGAAAGCTCTGTAATACTTGGTCCGAAAATTTCCAGTAGTTATCATGAAAATATTTGAATATATCGTCCAAATGTGCTGAGGTCAAAGATATCATTTTGAACCGATACGAGTTACTATTTTCTATACATAAATGGTTTGGGAGCCTAGAAGAGCAACTTACAGTGAAGGAGAATGCGCGATGTTGGAAACTGATAGTCGAGATCATTTCAGATATCCAGTTCATCACTTCCTTGCTCTTTATGAGAGTCCACCTAACTTTCGAGTCCTACGTGATTCTAAAATTGTGAAATATGGAAATCACCTAACCTTTTATCTTCTTCTCTGTCTATGTGCATTCTATAATATTCTGTTGTTATCTAAACACTTTCCCATTCCCATGGTGAAAATCGATACATGGATCAGCGTCGCTTCCTTTGTTCTGTCTTCACACCTGCTCATGTTTTGTCATTCATTTTCCCATGGCTGTCAGATCCTCAGAGGATGGGCGGGGTTTCCCATGGTATTAAGGTGTAGGACATAGTATATAAGGAGTGGAGTAAACAAGTTGGACCATCATTCTCATTTTTATGAAGACACGAACCACGCGTTCTTCTTCGTTTATCTATCTCCTTCTCATACAACTTCTGATAGATTTGAACACTATGTCTTTTTTCCAATTAACTTCTCTGGGTCGCCGTCCATTTCATAGACCATGAGTTCAATTCTATTAGAGTTTTCCTTACCGTCATCTATCGTTCAAAAACATATTTTTATTTGATTCTAATTCTCCAATTTTTCAGTTAACATGAATGCTACACTCCTTGCAATGTGCAACGCTGTCCTGAACGGAAATGCCACCGGATTTCCACTAATGCTCCCTGTCATCCATGCAGCCACTTCAGATCCTTTCACCAGCAACTCTGCACCAACCGTAACATCAAATCACAAAGCAGAGAAAGAAAGTGAACGACGGGATAAAACTAACGAACGATTCGCAGAACTCCAACAATTGGCTAGAAAGGATTACAATAGAAAAATGAGGTAAGTCTCAGTTTCCTATCTCAATATCTCTAATATTCGTACTTTTCAGCCAAGCAAACATCTTGCGATACGCATTGAAAGCCGCGATCAAGCATAAAAGGGAATTCTACAGTGACCCGCGCAGTCGTGGTCTCAATGCCGCTCTTGAAAGAACTGAACAGGTGGTTATTCGACACTTGAACGCCTTGAATTTGCCACATCCCACAAACCACATCACTGCTCAAAGAGTGGAAAAGTTGTTCGAAGATTTTCGGGACGTCGTATTGTCAGTGTTCACTCCAAAAACTGCACCAGCAAATCCACCAGCTCTTTCGACAGTAGCCACCGGAAATACAACTAGTGACGATGCTGACAAGGCCAGAAAAGAAATGAGAGCAAATCGGGAACAAAATCGAAGAAATAACCAGGCTGATGGATTTGGTTTATTGAGGCAATTCATTGCAGAGAACAAATTGGTTCCGCTTGGAAATCAAAAAATTCATACATTGGAATGCATGATTGATTTCCTGAAAACGGAATTAACTCCACAGCCATCCCGGATTGATGCTTCCCTTTTTGAAATTGGACTCACCCAAGGAAAACATCTGGGAAAAAACATGGTCATTTCATTTTTCAAGGTAAGATTTCTAAAACTCAAAACTTCACCTTAATTAAATAATTTTCAGAATGACGTCCACCTTTTCTCTCACACCAATTCGCTCGAAAACTTCATTGATTCTCAACTTGGACCAATTAACTCCTCGTCTCACATTGCCAATTTGAAATTCGACGGCTCTGCAATCACGAAATTCATGTCTCTTCACCCAACAATTATTGATCTGAATGACACCATCATCACCTCTCCAACCCCAGCTCCAACTTCCGTTCCAGCGATCGCCCCACTCCCAGTTCAACTCCCAGCTACTGTCCCAACCAAAAAGTTATTCCGCCCTTGGGAATAGAATCTTTTCTCTTGTTCTTCTTCAAAACTCTGTCTAAGTCCTCCCTCTCACTTCTCTCTGTCTTTGTTACTGGTTATTAATCATATAGCTAATAAACATTTTAGTTTTTATCAAAATCTTGTTTCAAACAACTTCCAGATCGAACGAAAAATTGGAATAACATCAAAAGTACATGAAGCCTGTAGAAGGCCCAATCTGACAGCGTTGCTCACTTTTCATTCCTCCCTTCTCGCATGAGCATAATATCAAATTATCTGAAAATTTTGCTCGATTGGGAAAAAAGGAATTGAAGGGGTTCATGAAAAGAAAAAAGCATGAACTTATTGAGCCAAAAAAAATTATGATATATGCTAAAAATATTGGTAGTAAGCAGTTGGGAATCTGTCGAAACTAACTCTTGTTTTTTTTTCATAATCAGCCTCCCAGTTCACAGTGATATCAGTTGACTTTGCTAGTTGTAAATTTTTTATTGCTTGAGCACAAAAACACAAACAAAAAATGGTGTACACAACACCACAAAAAATGAGCGGAACAGTATTCTGAAGTACAAAAAGTGCAAGTCCATTCATTTTTCCTGGTATTCGATAGTTTTCATTCCATCATTTGCCTCTGAACCGTTTATCAATTTCATTCATAGAGAAACTTTCACTTCACCAATTCATCAAGGTTTCCAATTTCAAAAAATTAAAATTTACGAATTCTAAAAATAACGAAATTGCATTGTTCAATTATTTTGTTCCTTTTTTTTATAACGTTTTTTTTCCCACTCATTTGTTCTACTAATACAGAACGAGTATGAAATAGAACATGTGGCTTGTTTTATCGCTTGTTTTTCTTATTTATTTTTTGTTGTATTCATTTGATAAAATCCGTCTAGGATAAAAACACCTGCAAACTGCTCAATGATTCTTAAGAAAAACATGTTATTGACGCGGTCAGGGGCTTAACTCAGACTCCTCCCTCTTTAGGCGCTCTCTCAATCTTCTTCACTTCATGTTCAATTCACTTCATATGTCTTTAGATATTCACATCACCTTATTCAAATCACTTAATATTTTAATGTTCAGACTCTTCGGGATTAAGGGTCGTATTTTTGATTGTTTCTAATTTTTATTATCTTATTCAAGCTGCTTCCTCGGAAATGGCATTTCGATAAAGTGAGTTTTTTTTCAAAATTGCAAAGCTCTAACAGAAAGTAATAAATTTAAAGTTACGAAAGTTTCGTTTTACTTTAATCTGAAATTTCGGAAAATTCAGCCAAACTAATGTTTTTTAAAAAGTATAGAAACAGAATTGCTTGGGGTTTTGCCTAGATTTGTTTGATACTCCAAATTAAAAACTCAAAATAAACTCAAAATTATTTTAGAATCGTCTGCAGAAGATTTTCTCTCACGAAGCTAAAGAAATGTGCAACAACCCCATCTTCTGGTCTTCACAATGATCATCTTCGCTGCGGAAGCTGACATCAAAGTCTGCAGTGAATTCCACCGTTCCGTTCGACTGTGAGTTTTTCTAACAATGTATTCATCAGGATTACTTGAGCATTTTTTCTCTGTGTCTGTCTTATCCGGTCACAGCAGACAACTGAAATTAGTTAGAAAAGTTAGATGAGCCGCTCAGATTAGCCTACAGTCAATAAGAAGCAACTTTCCACTATTGAACACTCATGTCATACTTTCAGTCGATCTCGCTAATATGGCTCGTTTGATCGGAACAACAGACGAAGACATCAAGAATGCCTGATGCCCACAATTTTTTTGTATTTTTTAAACATTTTATTTGAATAAAATATTCATATTCTCAATTTTAATTTTTGAAACAAAGAGCAACGATTTTCGCAGAAAAAATTACATTCACTTGTAAGAATCGAGTGTAAAAAAAAGGGGGAGTCGGTTTCAAAGAGTATGATGGCAAATTCGAAGAATGTGCAACTCGGAACACTTGCAGAGATTTTTGTTCCGGGTTAACCAGATGCTTAGTCATGTGTTTTGATTCCTTGAAAATCAAAAAAAACATTATCAAAATCAACATTCTTCTTTTTGTTTCGACCCAATTTATCATGAATTTTCAGAAAATTCCTCATAAAAATCCGACAAGTTATAAAAAAGGAGACATAAAAGCTTTGCCATAAATAAGGATTTTCCAAATCCATCAACCGAATGACTTCTCCGGATGTTTTCAATAACATCAAACAGAATTAATCCTTTTCAAAATGGAAGGAAAGAGATTAAGAGTGGTGCCATGGCACAAAGATGATGAGGATTAGGAATATTTCAAGACGGAGCTGTAAATTAAAAATTATCTTGGATGGATTCAAAAACAGATTATCAAATGAAAATATACTGATTTGATGAACTTGCCAGTTGAAGAAAAAACGGAGAAACATTTGATCTTTAAAGGTATAAGTACTTGGAATTTTTTTTCGTTTTTTTCTTCCGCTGTTTACACATGCTAATTCTTTTAGGAGAATAAATTTCTTCGACAGTGTTTCCCCCACCGCCTTCAGGTTCATTTAATTTCAAATTTTTGCATGCTATGGTACGCCTCAGTTTTCTTGATGCTGAAGTCCAAATGTATTACTATTTTACAAGGGAATGACCCAGATTGCAACCCTGGAATCTCTTAGATATTTTGGGCATTCATAGTACTCGAGTGTCCTACTTCATGACCAAAATAATAGCGGCTGCTTTCCAGGTTACCGGGAGTTACAGCACTATTTGTGATTTTTCAGACATTTCTCGCTGAGCAACTTCAGAGCACTGTATCTCGGTTCATTTTTATTCAAATTGGTTGGCTTATGGCTCATTTTGTAGGTCATAAGTGCAATAGAATATATCAATCAACCAATGGAACCATGCTTTTTTTTCTGTGCCAAGGCCTTGACGAATTGAATATAAGCCACAAAAATTAGCACAACAATTAGAATAACCAATGATCTCCGACTTATCCATCTCGATTGATTTCTGGACCTACCGCAATGATTATACTTTCGAGGTTTTGACTTTTGGCCATTTTTCTGCCCCCATTGTTTATGAAAACGAGGCATTGGAAAAGCAGAAAAATATTAAGGAAGTTAAATAAAATAAGCTCGAGATACATAACAACTGGAAAATTCCTGGAAACTTTTAATCTAGCACACAACTATATATCCAATCAAATGCGGCTGTGTCGAACTTTCTTAGATTCTTATTCCCCTTTTGCTACTTTTTTTTTGTTTCACTCGGAAAATTGGAATTCTTGTTTATATTTTTCGCAAAAGTGTATACTAGCTCATTTGAACCAATTTTTGTTTTTTTTTGTTTCCAAACTGAATTTTCAAAAAACATACAGTAAGCTCAGGTTTTTCAAAAATCAGAATTTTTTCAAAAAATTAGAAAATACTTCGTAATTTTGGAAAACTATATGTTCCAAAGTTAAAATACCAATAGTAAGATTATTCGAGAAAACCCAGGACAAAGTGTCATCTGGAACAACTGACACTGGAACATGGTCTACTGAAACTTTGAGCGGAGATATTGAAACCTCAACACGGCGAATTGTAGATAGCAAAAAAAAACCGAAGGATTATGATAATCAATTTCCGTGGAGATTAAAACTGGAACTAGACGGTCGGGAGCTTACTTTTGGAACAGAATTTTTCAAACTATATTCCCAGTAAATTATAATAATAATTATTTTACTGATTTGAAACGTCGAACCAAATTTTCAAATGGTTAATACAAGAGGCAATTCTTATAGATAAGGAAAAACGAAAGAATTGTGGAGGGACGATTTTATGTATGATCCTGAGAGCATCTCAAATTCTTGTTACAGATGTTTTGAAAAAATGTTATCATTTATTTTTCGTGTTTTCATGATGTAAGTTTGGACGAAGTCACAAAAGGATCTAATATGTGATAGGGGATACAAAAGGGCGAAGATCGGGAAATTTTAGGAAGAAACACAGAAAAATATCGGGGGAGAGTGAGGACTAGGTATGAAGTAATTGAAAGTATTTGATCTTTTTTTCCAGTGCAGCTCCTTGCTGATCGTTTTCCCGCACTTGATTCACTACCGAAGAAGAGATTGAAAGTGAATCCATTTTCGCAGACATTTACATCTCCTGAGGACCTGAAACTTTTAGAAAACATATATGTTCATGAATTGGAACTCACCCTAAAAATAATCCATTTATGAATTTGAAATAATCAATGGTAGACCCAGACCAGAAAGTCACAAGGAAAAAAACAATTCTGAAAAAAATCCTTCTAAATCAGAAATATTTCGAAAAATTAACCCACCGATAAAATCAAAAAATCACCGTCCAACACTCACAAGTTAGACCATGAGGAAATGAAGGAATTAATGCTGCTGGTTGCTGCTGAATTCACAAGGGAGGAAGGAAAGGGAAATGACAAAGTGGACAATCACTTGTTTACACTTGAGTGATTGATCCTTCTGATTGATCCTTCTCGTCTCCGTGCGTCCTTCCACTCGATTGTTCATTATCTATTTAGTACATCGGCCGTGTCGGGTACGCATGGATGATGCGGGAAAAGGTAGACACGACGCCACGCTTATTATCATTATTATTCTCTTCACTTTTCAACAGATAATCGGAAACATATTATCATTTATATATTTATTCCTGTATGTTTGGACCAAGTTGGAAACGTAGGGACAAAGATCGGAGAATTAAGAGAATTACACGGAGAACAATGTAAATCGGGGGAAGTCAAGACGAGAAAATTTTCAAATACAAAAAAAAAGTGAGTAGAAAAATGATAAATGAAAACAAAAACAAGAAGTCAGATAGAAGAGTAATCAAGAATTGAAGCGAGTGTTTCCGAGATTTTTGTTGAGATAGGTGTACTCCTCATTGGTCCTTTTATAAACCACCTTCCTCATCTTCTTCGTCAGATATAAGCTGAAATTACTCTTTTTTCAAAACTTGAAGTAATTTTTGAACATATTCTCACCCATTGTTTACGAATATGATGGCGCTTTCACGTTCGGCGCTATCTCTGTTGATATGGATTGGAGCTGGCACGTTGATTGGATTCCGCATGAGCTGCGAGTCGTAGCAGAGGTAGTTGGTGAAGGTTCGAATTTTTTCAATGCTCATTTGCTCCGGATCATAGATGATGGTGCACTTGGTCAGCTTTGTCGTCCCACGAAACTCACGATTCCAGGTGTGACAGAACTCGTTGTATACCGGGGATACAATCACTCTCTCTGAAAATAAATGTTGAATTCACTCAAGTAAAAAAAGAAAAGAAACTGACTCTTTCATCCAAGTAGAGCCGTTCGTTGTGAAGTTTGGTGGATGCGATAATCGTGAGCTCTGGCTTGTAGGTCCGTCCGCGTTTGGTGAAGACTTTCTCACAAATCTCCACATACGAATTCCGGACGATAGGGAACAGTGCATCGTTGATCCCGTGAAAGTAAATGATGACTTTTGTCAGATTATCTCGCTTCCTCTTGGCTCTGAGTGCAGTCTCAAGGATCCCGGCAAGATGTTTGCTACAAACCTGAAATTTTTTTTACAACATTACGGATGATCAGTACTAGAAGTTCCTCTATCACGGATTTTTTTTTTGCAAGTAATAGAGGATCTTACCTTGAACGAACTGTGAGTCCAATGGCAATGGGTCATAATATACTTAAGATTCAATACATTTTATAAATTCAGAATAATCAAATTAGGGTAGAACACAATTCAAACGTTCAGTAATGAGAGAATGAAGGAATAGGGCCACCGTTACGTCTTTTATACTCACCATCCGATGCCTCTTTCTTTCTATGTCTCTCATTCTTCCGATGATAAGCGGACTTTTCTTTTCTGTCACAACTGAGGGCGGGAACTTCAAAATACGGTAACTGCGATGTGGAAATCTGATACCAAAAGATCTGCTGTCGAAAACGCCAGGACTTCTAAAGAAAAAATTCTGAGAAAAAAAAACTTGCCGACTTGGAGAGCATTGTCGGCTGCCTTTTACCGCATTCCAACTTGTTTATATACTTTTGAGAGTGCCTCAACAATAGAGTTATGTTATTAGTAAAAGGCGGGCGAAGAACTTTAGCTCTTTGAAAAGACCAGAACGTAGTTACTAAAAAATAGTTTAAAAAAAAAATCACTTCGTCGATTTCTTTAAAACATTTGGAATTGAGGCGATGAGTTATGGAATAAAAGTGACCTAAGCAATGAAAGAGAGAGAGAGAGAGAGAGAAAGAAAAGAGGCTTCCAAGAACACATATTTTCATGACACTCGAACAGGTTCTCGCCAAAATTGAAACTTTTTTTCCACTGTTAAATCATGTTTACTCAATTTGGATAGGTTCAAGCTACAAAACGCTAAAAAAGCCAACCAAACTTGTTTACAAAGTGCTCGCGATAAGGAGAGAGTGTTACAATATTCTGATTACAAAATTACCGAGAGTACTTCAGCAAAGCTTTTGAAGTAGTATGGATCACAGATCACTTCAAGAAATAACCTGTCTTCATGGAAAAAGTAAACATCGAGAGAATAAAACTGAACTTAACACACATAATGGAACAATTATCAGTTTTAGATGCTGGACGCATTTTATTTTGGTTATTTCTAATTGTTCTGAAATAATATATTCATTTTCATTTTTAACAATTATCAAAAAAGTTTTTAGTTATACGTTTTTATCAGCAAAACGAGAGAAAACAGGTAGTCAATGTTTATGTTCATTCAAGCGTAAACTGCTTACGGAGGTATGCGGTACCTTCAAAGAGAAGTACCCCTGGACAAATTGTGAAAAGTGACAGCACAAGTCACATTCAAGCGATAGAAGCGACATGGGGTGATTTGAAACAAGTTTAAAGTCGAAAGGTGGAGTTTTTGTGGACAGAGGAGAAACAACTACTGATAATTTCTAATGAAAAAGTTATTCTGGGATCTTCAAATAGTTTTTAAAGAATCGAATAACTTAAACTGGTGGTATTCGTTCGATTTTTCCTGAAAATATTCCCGGCAAATAGCGGAATGATGCCTGGAATAAACTCATGACTGCAGCAAAACCTATCCAAGGTTCTATTTCCTGAAACTGGGTACAACCTTGATTTGATTCGAAAGTACTGTTTGTATGTTGCTCATTTGTTTATTTTGCAAAAAATTATGGTTTTTTCCGCTGATGCTATTCACTCAAAAACTGGAAACTCAACATCCTTTCAGTACATTGTTTTCGAATTTTACAGAGACATGACAAAAAAGCTAAAAACTTTTACTCATATTGGGAACTCCTAAAGACCCGTTAACCTTTTCATCATCCTTCATTTTTTTTCTGTTAATTTGAAATATATCATGATTAATATTAGCCTGCTTGCACAAGAGTAAATTACCCGATTCTGTATATTTACGTTTTTAGCGTAATTGTAGCGTGCTAATGACAGATTCAGTTATACAAGCGCTTCCATACAAGCAATTTTTTTCAAAATTTCAAACAAATTTTTCTTTTCTTTCGAAAATTCCAAAACTGTAGAATTCGCAGAATATCAGTTTTTTTAGCTAATGTGTAACTGGTGATCTATTCATCTATGGAAGTGCAGTATTCAGGAGTTTTCAACAGGATTTTTGTGAAAAAACGACACTCTCAATAAAGAAAACGTTTGTTCAATGACAAGAATATATATCATCATTAACAAGCTTTTTCCGAAAGTTGAGTTTCTTGAGAAAGAAAGATTCATGAGGGTTGAAATGACCTTTTTATTCGAACAGATTAGAAACAAACTGACATGTGAGAGACAAATCAGAGTATGCTATCTCATCTGAACATATATTGTATACCAAAAAGATCGGTGAAAATGTCCAGTTTTCAGGTTTCAGAAATGGTATACATTCAATCTGCTTCCCTAAAAACAATGAGTACACCAAAAATATTTCCATTCAAATTCCGTTTCTCCCTCCACCAAGATCGGTTGTCCCTTTCCCAAAGGGCTCCCCCTCATCTTCTCTCAAAACAGAGGTTGTAAATCACTCTTTGCACGTCATACATTGACCTACTGTCAGACAGTATACATGTATGGTATTGATCACCTTCCTTTCTGGTTGTTATGCTAGTCTCTCCTCTTCTCTTTGTCCTCTCCTGTTTGTCTTCTCCTCGTTTTCTTCCTAATACCATCGTTGGGAATGGTTCATTTTTGTTGCTCCTTTTCATGTATCGTTATATAATATAGATATCCGTATTTTCTCTTTTGCTCGCAATTTTTCTTTTTTTATAATGTTGATAGTTTTCATTCCAGAGTTTTCACTCATTAGCGTGCAATATGGTCTCCACAAATGTAGCTGCTTCTTTAGCCTCTGGTGCTGTAGTATCGTCTTGCCACGTCACTGCCTTGCTTTCACCAAAGCTTAGTAAAAACAATACGTGAGTTCAATTTTGGTATTTGAAAAAATTTGTTCAAAAAGTTGCGGAGAATGGTTAAAACTGTCGCGGTCACCAAAGCTGTGAGATCGGGCATCGGCCGTTTTTATATCTCGCTTCCTAGCGCTTGGATCTTTTCGATGCAAGAAGCGGCATCATAGATCATGAAGAGTTGAACATTTTGATGAGAAGACGGCCCGGTTTTTGTCATCCGCGGCCGACTTGTAGCAGAAAACCGGAATTCTTTTGTGCCGTTGAATAATTTTTAAACGAGTGGCGTATCCTAAAAACCATCTAAAATCAAGTGAAAAACGAGCGTGTGTGTACATTTTTGCACGATACTGTCTTAACCATGTATAGAGTACTTTTGCGTAGAATAGGGTTGTATAAACTGTATATAATTTATATATATCCCACCTCATGTTTTTTCATATTGACTCCAAAGAAATGGGCTTGAAATTTCCCGAAAGGTCTCTTTTCCATATTTCTCTCAAAATCAATCAAACTCTCTGAAAAATAGGAAATAACGACGATAATCATAGCGAAGTTGCTCTTCTGTCACTCAAAATCTATTCTATCCATTCTCACATCATTAATTTCAGGCCAGCGAGCAACAGCTCCAACAGCGATGCCGGAGAGTCTTCACCAATCGATTGGCCGCCACAAAACTCCACTTTCTTTCAACCAGGAGCTTTTCGCCCTGTGGTTTCTACTCCAAAAGTTGGCAATTGCATCAAATGGTGAGTTTTTGGGTTTACCGAGGCCGAGAAATCTTGTTTAGTCAATCCAAAATTGATTTCTGAGATGTTGTTAGAAAAAGCTCCGATTATCTCTAATGAACACGTTGAGCATTTTTTGGCAATCATTGTTGCGATACTTCAAAAACGTTTTTTTTTTCAGGTCTATTGACAGCATCCTGGACAATACTCCTTCTTCTGCTGCGCCGGAACCAGTTTTTGCAGTACAATCTGGCGATGGACAAGTATTTTCCGTTTCGAAGAAGATTCTACACAAATCCAAAGCATTGCAAAATCTTGCTCCATTTATGACGAACTACGGAAAGGGTCTTGGTCAGATGCAAGTACTTCCATTGCATAACTTCGACGGAAGAACCTTGAAAATGGTCTTCAATTGGTGTGAGAATTATACGGAGGATCCAACAATTACTGGTGACAATCTCGCGACAAGTTTGACAGCCTCGGAGTTCGAAAAGAAGTTTTTGGATGGGAAAGATGTTTCACAAGCTTTCAACGTGGCCAGTGCCGCTCTATACCTGGACATCGAATCTTTGGTCCGTTTCGCTAGTGACAAAATTGCTGGAATTTTGGATGGTAAGTCCTCACATCAGAAGAATCAAGAATTATCAGTATTCATTTCTATCTTGTTACAGGAAATGAGACCAAAGATCTTCCACATACAACTTCAGGAGCTCAGCCAACGTCTACTCCAATCCAATCCACTCCAGTTCAATTCGCTCCAATGCCGCCTACACCAATGCCATTCCAATCAAATTCGCTTAGTACTCCTACAATCAAAAGTTCCCACACGTGCTCTCACTGTGGAGTGCAACAGTCGTGTAAATGGAGGAACATTCTATCCCCTCAAATTTTGTGCAATGCTTGTTACATCTACCAGCGCAAATACAACAAAGTTCGTCCCGCCACAGCTGCAGCATCGTACAAAAGGAGGATGGCTGAGAAGACGATTGATTAATTTATATACGTTTCCTCCTAATGATAGATTTATTTTTCTAAAGATACCCGTTTTTCTGTGTATAATAATAACCAAAGTTTAGAATAAAATTAAAGAGTCTTTGCCAATCAAATTTTTTGGGTGAAACACAGTCGAAAGCTATTTGGGAAGAAACAACAGTTAGCCTTCTTTGTTGCGGTTGCTTTGCCTTCTTTGTCTGTAGGAATTCGTATATTCAGGGCAGTGCACCTGCTTTTTCTCTTTGTCTTTTTTGACTGTATACCACAGGTTTTCTTCAGCGATTTGCAGTTTTCTGCCCGAGTGCATTACGAATAAGAGTTTGAGTTCTAGTTATGAACAAATAACAACACATATCTAAAAGAAATTGTTTTCTTCAGTCTGGAATCGATATGGAAAATGAATGAGGCGGTAAGTGCAGCCCCAACGTTGATTAAAGATCCACAAGATTCTGAAATTGGTCAGCTCATGATGGAAACAAACATACATATGTTTTAATTCATTTCGACAAAGGAAATGTCTGCATATCTGATGTTCCACGCTTGGTTTTACATCTGCCCTTTTATTTTTTACAGTTGGTTCACAGACATAAATCAACACGATTCTCACCACAAACGTCTTTTCCTACTTGTTTGCAGCTTAATACCCACTAACCCCGATGATAAAGAAATAGCAGAAGCGGTCACCGATAATCATGAAGATCGAGATGACGTTATTGAAGATCACACAAATAATACAGCATTTTGAAATATTGAATACTGACAAGGGAATGTTATTCTCACATTGGTTAGGAAATTTCAATGAATATGTGGTCTGAAAGTAGATGCCTATGTGAGTGGATTCTGAAATTTCCAGCCCTCACTAGAGCCGGAGAGCCTAAAAATCTTAATCTCAAACCGTCACGTCAACAATGCGTTGTAAATAAGAGGACGGGGCAAGATAATTAGGTTAAGATTTCCGGGCATTCATGCTCCAGTGAGGGCTGGAAATTTCAGAACCCACGCACAGGAGCATTTACTTTCACTCCCTAAATTCATATGAAATTCCGAACCCATGTGAAAAAACATTTCTTTGTGAGACATCCCTAAAGTATGTTGGATACATGTATGCTAGAACAAAAATATGGTTTAAACAAAAAAATAGGATTGTGGACACAAATAAATTGAAGCAAATAAACTTATGCAGGGAGCGGAGAAGTTTATGAGCAAAATTTGTGAAAGAGATTGGAAATTGATGATTTTTTTCAATTCTAAAATGGTAAAAGCAGCAAAACAACCAACTTTTGTTCGAAAAGTGAAATTTTCTGAAATTTCCTAGTTTTTTCTTTGTTCTGAAACCTAACAAACTTACAACGTACAATTTGTTCATAAAAGCATCCTCTCTTTTACCATCACTACCCTGCTACGCTGTTCAGAAGATTTTTTACCGTCTCTTGTATCTTCTTTGTTTTTCTTTTCTTACCTAAGAGATTATGAAGAGATTATGAAGTGCGGTATGACTCTTTTACGGTAATTGGTAGAAATAACATGAAATTGTGTCAAATAGCAATTTGCATCAGCCACTTACTATTTTTTTAAAGGTGATTCTTTCATATCCACAGACACTGTATCATAATGATCCTTACTATTTTGCATCCTCTGTCCATTTTTTTATTCTCAAAACTTTATTAATCTAGAATTTACAACTCAACTCCACTACAGCTACAACCAATTAACAACTGATACTTTTCTTCTAGGCCTGCACAGTTTTCATTCAAGACCCCATTATACAAAAACTCATCCTTGAAATAAGTTTTGTATTGTTTCATTCAGAAGATTATGGATATCGAGAAGATTCTACGCACCATTATGGATAATAAGAAATGATGTGTTGAAAATGAACCATTGGGTGCACCTTTCGCACGATCTGCTAAATAAAAGATACAGTACTCATTTCGAGAATATGTGATCAAAAAATTAGGGGCTGAAATTGAAATTACACGAATGTAGCAGTTGTGCAAAATCTTCTGATTAATTCCTCATGATTTTTTGTGGATTTTTCCTGATTCGCTTTCGGTTCCTTTTTTTTTGGAGGAGTGGACACAGCGGGTGGTCGAATATTTCTCGAGCAGATACAAAAATGGCAAAGGAATACCCGCTCGAGCAACAAAGGGGTATTAGCTTGTGCCGCGAAGGGGACGCCGCAATGGAGGTACCGTATTGCGCGACACGTCACGACAGCTGGTTTTCACGTGGCATCCGCCGCCTCTCCTAGGTGAGAAGAAGAGGTGGAGCCAATATTACCTAATCCGAAGGACCCGCCACTCTTCATGCTGTCCACGTGTTCATTGTGTTGTGCATGATTACATCAGTTTGTATTTTCATTTCAGGTTCCTTTATGGGAACGTTTATACCTTGTTATCATTTATTTGGTTTCAAAATTAGTGGACGAGTTGTATTGTCACTAAAGTCTTTGCTGTGTCTGTTCTTGTTATTGTTTTGAAGATTGATAAAACACTAATGGATACCAATATTTCTCGATTTTCACCATTATTTATTTAACATGTTTGTAAAAAATTAGCTTGCAACCGACCATTAATACTATGACCATAGAATTCCGTTAACTAATCAAACTATAGTATATTTCCATTGTGTCTTTTTAGGAAAACGAGCAAATAGATTTTGACAACCCGGATATCAGTTTTTGTAGCTCAAAAATTGTGAAACTTTTTTGAGTGTTAGACATATCTTTTCTTGTCATACTGTATCTTCTTGCTACGTTGTTTCTCAGTTTTTGTTCCACGTAGGTATTGGGAGTACGGTAATATTGCAAAGGGAAAACCGCCGTGGCGGCACCCTACGACAGTTTATTTCATGTGACTCTAACGTTTCTCCCGGAGCGGGAGGTAAATCCTCACGATTGTATCACATCTTCTACCTTCCTCTTTCCTCAATCCGCGTTGATGTATAAACATTTTCTCCGTTTCACGGCTCATTTTTCTACAAATTAATGTCATGTCATTGTATTAGAATCATAATTTGGAATGCTCAGAAGTGTTAGAGCTATGGCGGTTTTGAGGAATTTTAGTAGTTTTTAGAAGCTCTTTTTTTAGTTTTTTGGTTTTTAAGATCAGGAATAACTACGCAAGTCTTTTTGATATTATAGTAACAGTATCATTGTAATAACAGTACATCTCAATATATTTTGTTTTATATTAAAACTAAGTTTCCTATAGTCTCATCAAGGTAGTTTTATGTTTCTCTTTATCAATTCACTATATCTTTCAAACCACTCATTTCCGAAAACCATCTGTACATTATATTTTTCGGACTTTTCTTATGAATTTCCTTCAATTTCACTTTGGTAAAGACATCTTGCTTTTGTTCTTTTGAGACAAAGAATCTGATCTTGAATTTGCCACAATCTTTTATCTTACATTATTGTAAAAAATTATTTTGCAACTTATCATTAATACTGTGCCCATAGATATCTACTAACTAATTGAACTTCAGTGTATACCGATTGTGACGCTAGTATTTCGTTCTGGGATAACGAACAAAAAGATTTTGACTAACCGGATATCAGTTCTTGTAGCTAGACAATAGTGACTATTTGAATTGTTAAGGCATACTTTTTGTTGTCACACTGTATCTTCTAGCCACGTGGTTTTTCATTTTTTGCTCCGACCATATGTATCGGGAGTACGGTAATATTGCAAAGGGGAAACCGCCGTGGCGGCAAACTAGGACAGTTCGTTTCATGTGACTCTCACCTTCCTCTCGGGGCGGGAGGTTGATCCTTACGGTTGTATCACATCTTCTGCCCCCTCTTTTTCAAATCACGTTGAATCATAAATATTTTCTTTGTTTCGAGGCTCATTTCTTTACAAATTGATTTCACGTCATTGTATTAAAATCATAATTTGGAATGTTGAGACGGGTTAGAGCTATAAGGGTTTTAGTGAGTATGAGTCTACCTTTTTAGCATGAGTTCTGGGTCAACGCCCACTTTGAAGAGTCATAACTTGGCTCAAAGTTAATGTTTTTGCTGTTTTTTTTTTCGGAATATGAGATTAGTTTATTCGCGCAAGATAAAAAAATATATTATAGTAACATTATCGCAATAACAGTACATCTCAATGCATTTTGTTTCATTAAAAAAAAAAATCGCCGGGGCGGCACCCTACGACAGTTTCTTTCATGTGACTTTCTGGTTCCTCCCGGAGCGGGAGGTAAATCCTCGCGGTTGTATCACATCTTCTACCTTCCTCTTTCCTCAATCCGCGTTGATGTATAAACATTTTCTCCGGTTCACGCCTCATTTTTCTACAAATTAATGTCATGTCATTGTATTAGAATCATAATTTGGAATGCTCAGAAGTGTTAGAGCTATGGCGGTTTTGAAGGGTTTTAGTAGTTTTTAGAAGCTCTTTTTTTTTAGTTTTTTTGGTTTTAAAGATCAGGAATAACTACGCAAGTCTTTTTGATATTATAGTAACAGTATCATTGTAATAACAGTACATCTCAATATATTTTGTTTTATATTAAAACTAAGTTTCCTATAGTCTCATCAAGGTAGTTTTATGTTTCTCTTTATCAATTCACTATATCTTTCAAACCACTCATCCTCAAAAACCACCTTCGAGCTTTTCTCATGAATTTTATTTTGAATTGACTTTGATAAAGACATCTTAGTTTTGTTCTTCTGAGACAAAGAATCTGATCTTGAATTTGCCACAATTTTTTATTCTACATGATTGTAAGAAATTACTTGCAACTTTTTATTATACCTAGACCATAAACTTCTATTGACTATTCAAACTACAGTATATTTTCATCATTACACGGATTTCTTGTTGTAGGAGAACGAGCAAAATATTTTGACTAACCGGATGTAAGTTTTCTAGCCAAAAATATTGTGAAACTATTTAGTGTATTAATACATACTTTTTTGTCATACTGTATCTTTTTGCCCATTTGTTTCTTTGTATCGGAAGTACGGTAATGATGCAAAGGGAAAACCGCCGAGGCGGCAAACTACGACATTTTGTTTCATGTGGCTCTCACCTTCTTCTCGGAGGGGGAGGTAAATCCTTACGGGTGCATAAAATCTACCGTCTCCCTCTTTCTTCAAATAGCGTTGATTTGAAAACCTCTTCTTTGTTTAACGGCTCATTTCTTCGAAAATTAGTGTCACTCCATTGTATCAGAGTGACAACTCGGGATAATCAGAAATGTTAGAGCTATAACGGTTCTAATGAGTAGGAGTTTTGTTCAAAATGGCACACTTTTTTTTTAAATATTATAGTAACAGTACTGTGGTAATAACAATTCATCTCGATTAAGTTTTTCTCACATAAAAACCAAATCCTCTTTAGTCTCATCACGGTAGTCTCATGCTTCCCTTCATCAATCCACTATATATTTCAATCCACTCATTTTCAAAAACCACCTGAATATTAGATTTTGCCGGGCTTTTCTTATGAATTTCATTTTGAATTGACTTTGATAAAACCAACTTGTTTTTGTTCTTCTGTGACATATAATTCGATCTTTAACAAATTATGATTACATTTTAGAAACTATTGTCCGAAATGGCTCGTGTTAGTGTCTGTGCTCGTGGTGGAAGTCGTGGTGGAAGTCGTGGTGGAAATCGTGGAAATGCTCGTGGTGCTCGTGGAAATGGAGGTATCCGTCGTCGTGGTACCGGAGTTCGTGGAGGAAGTAGTGGAAGTAAGATTAATTGATTAATGATGTATATCTCTTAAAAAAATACTGTTTAGGTCGAGTTCCGGCTGTTCCAATTTCTTCCCGCGGGAACAAATCTGGCCAACGTGGCAGACAAGTTCGTGTGCCGCTTCAAGTGGTCCCAAAGGAAGATTTTGTGTTTGAAAGAGTTGGGCAAAAAGGAAGACAACTCGTGATTCCCGGAAACATGCGCCACGCATATGAAGCTTTGGCCCGTCTGATTGATAAGTGAGTTCTAGGTTTTTCAGATGAACTAGGGGGTGAAAGATAGGGCTCATAAAAACCGGTCACAAACGGTCTTATTAATAGAAGTGTGATTACATTACAAGAGTTTTGGTCTCAGTTTCAAATGATTAGTTCCAATTTCAAAGAAAAACACTACTAGTAAGGTTTTTGGGACGAACATTCACTCAAAAATGTGCACTAGACTATCAAAAATCTTCTATTTTTGGGAAGCTCTGTGTGTCTCTGTCCCAGAACCATTTCGTACTTCATATAGCATGTAGTAATGGGTTGCAAACAGCTTTAATATTATAACCTCTAGAGCACGGGTTACGTTAGGATCATAGTAGCTAGCAAGAATTCAAAAGTTTGTCAAAAGTTCCGAGGGATAGAAATTTTGATAAGAAATGAAAAATTCAGAAGAAATTCGAAACTAAACATTTTCAGTCTCTATGCGGGAATCCCCAATATGATCGGGGTACCGGTCGTTCACGAATGGAAAGATGACAAATTTATTTGTGATTTCAACAAATTCCGGGAATTTGTTACGGAATTCAACAAAAAGATGGAAGAAGTCAGAAAAGATCAGGTAAAATTTCAAGAATGATAGTGTTTGATTCAATGTTTTTTTTTCAGAATCAACTGGCCAAATTGCCACTTGCCTTCCAGGAGTTTGAAAGATTGCCAAAGCTGAGTGTGGAAAACGCCATCCACCTTCTGGATTTCGCCTACCGGATGGCGATTCCCAACCCTTCAGTGCTGAACAAGGGCAGAAGTAACCAGGTGAGTTGAAAGAGGGATTTTAAAAGGGGTTCAGTAGGGTAGCTAAAAAGCACAAACTATAGTTTTGAGCATTTTGAGCTAACATTTCTTTCAGACATATGGAGAAATCAACCCACTCCAGATGGTGAGCATCTTCGATGAGTTAAAATTGACCAAAGAAGACGTTTTCATGGACATGGGAAGTGGAATCGGGCAACTCGTGTTGCTCGCATCTCTAATTACCCCCATGCAGATGTCTTATGGAATTGAGCTCGTGGAAACTGCTGCCAACCTTGCCAAAGCCCAACAGAGTTGGCTATCAAGGTAAAAACCACAAAAACTTTCAAAATAATGTTACAACAATGCCATTTTTCATTTAGAGTGCTGACGCATGTGGGAAAGCGACACAAGAAGTTCCGTCTCTTCAAAAAGGACTTCACCAATCCGATTTTTGTATCCATGATTCTTGATAGAGTGACGGTGTTGCTCATTAACAATCATGTGTTTGGTGAAGACTTGATGAGTCAACTTCAGCCACTTTTGATAAGATGTCGAGATGGGACACGTGTCGTCACCACAAAGCCCCTGGTGCTCGGAGGGAGAAATGGGAAAGAGAGAAGGTGTTTGGGACCAGTGGACATGGACGGTATGAGAAACTATCAGTGCATTCAAAATGATTTACATTTAGATCTCGAGGACTGCGTCGAAGTAAAAGTCCTGAAGTGTATCGGAGAGGGCTGTGTCTCTTGGAAGTACGGAGACGTCGGATTCTATTTGAATACTTTCAATAGAAATAAAGCCAGGTATGTTGTCGGGTTTTACTTTTTTGGGCAACACATATAGTGGTTTGGATAGCTTTTGGAACTTATAGAATATTCCGGAATTCATAATCGATCGAGCCAATTCTTTTTACTGTTTGCAGATCTACCGGTCAAACTACACGCCCTTGATTCTCCGTACTACATCAATCCGAAGCCAACATGATCATCAATGCCAACAATTGTATTTCCATCCACAACTAAACTTTTTTTTTTCATTTTCCATTATCATGCTGCAATCTATTCCCTCGTCATTCTACATCAATTTCTTTTTGTTCTACGTGTCACTACCCACACAACCGAAAGTATTCCGACTTACATGTCATAAGTTTTTCTACAGTCATTTACTTTTTGTTGTCGTTTGAAAAAGTCGTTTATATTGTTATACTTTTTACTGTCCTATTATCTATTGAATAAACAATTGAAGTGTAAAAGAACACTAATTCTAAACCAGTTATTATAAACAACCGTTGCCACATGGGTCACTAGTTGACTTCTTTCATCTTCGGAGCTCTGTCTTCTTACCCGAGAGACTATTCGGCCTTTGCCCCCCCCCCCCCACCGTAGCGGTCGACAAGAAAAACGTTTTGTGGAAGTGACGACGGATTAGTGTCACAATATGATGACTCGGCAAACAGTAGTCAAAATATGTTCACTTAATCTCACACCTTCGAAGTGCCCTGACTTCTTTCATCTTGGGAGTGGCCCGCAACACGTGAATCTGTGCAAAATATGTTTCTTATTGTAGATTCTGGTTATGTTGAACAATCGATATTCAATTTTTCGAAAACCAGAAACTGTTTTTCAAGCAACAATAGTCATAGTGTGATTTTAACACGTGCCAAAAAAAGAACTTAACGAAAAGGATGTAATCAAAATCTTGGAATTTCCACCGCTGTCAGGACCAACCTTCCCTGATAAAACCGTTTTTTCAATTTACTTATTAGCATTGACTAACTTCTATCCACGTCCAATTCCCCATCCGCCCTTCTCCGCAGCTGGCCGGTCCAGTCTTTCTTTCCCCCTACACTAGCCCTTCCATCTCGACCCTCTTGACAGTAATACGTATGTGGAATCAAAGGTCAACTCGCTTAGTTTGTGACCGATTTTTTTGTGGAGCCACACTTTGGTTACCGTTTCCCACTTTCCCAATTCAATCTCCTCTTTCTAAACTTTTTGAGGTCCTAATGCCCCAACTCACTAATATCTTTTCATGAACTACTCGTAATATCTATCGCCTAACTAACTTGCGAATTTCAAAATTCCGTGGATAAAAAACCTAACCGTTTTTTTTCAATTTTACATATTTTTCTCTCAATATTCACGAAGCTCCAATGCTCCTACGTTTTTTTGACAACGCAGTCAGTTCACAGAGTGTCCAACACTATTTTATTCATCAGCTTTCTTACGGTATCCACTACCTATTTTCCGTTTTGACGCATTCACAACTTTTCTTCACATCTCAGCCCACCTACAAAATTCCATAAAAATTGTTTTTTTTTTCATATGTCTTCCATGAACTTGTAAGCTCTAGACTCCCTAATATTCGTTCACAGGAAAACTTTTTTTTTTTCTGGATATTGTAATTTCTACTCGTTTCATCCGTTCCCCCGACTCTTCGTCATTAGGTTTTGCTAATACTATTCCTCGTGGAAATGAATGAAGTAAATCAATTACCGTATCTCTCGGTACCAAAATATAAGAAACGTTGAACTCAAAAGACACCGTCTCTTTTTCATCTGTCCCCCTCTCTTTGAACGTTTTCTATTTGTCTCTTCTATCTTCTCTGTCTCTCAATTGTCACCTAAGAGATTAGGAAATCCTAAATGACCCATCTACAGTAGATTTGGTGGTGGAAATAACATGGGATTGAGTAATTTAGTTTTTAGCACCTCCATACAATCTTTTTGTAGGTGTTTTATATATATTCACAGATACAGTATCATTTCTCGTTGTTATTCTTCATTAGTGCTATTCTAATAACTTCGCTAATCGAAAACTTACAGATAAACACAACTCATCAACAACTAGAATCAATCGACAACTGCTAAACCCTGTTTGGTGTCAATTCCGATCCCCAACTGTCCAAAACTCCATTTTTGAAGTGAGTACTGTATCTTTCATTTAGCGAATCGGAGATACTCTAATAAAGGGGCACTTATTGGCGCGTGTTTGACACATTATTTTTTGACTATTAGGCAAGATTTCTAATATTTGGTCTACTTTTCAATACCTAGGCTGCTGATAAAGAAATGATGCTTTGATCAGGTGACTTCAGAGGTACTGCGGTAATGACTATGATTACTCTCTTACAAGGGCACTCTTCTTTTCCCTACCATCACTCTATTGCGCGTCGCTTTCATAGTATTTGTCTCTCTTCTTTGGCCTAATGTTATGAAGATATTATAATGTGCAATATGACTCATATACAAAAAATAATGAAGAAATAAGATGGGTTAGAGTTGAATGACTTTTCAGCACATTTTATTTATACTCTGGTTAATTCAAAATTTGCAGCTAAACTCAACTTTTGAACGACTGCAACCAACTGACAACTGCTACCTATCTCCTAGGCCTGCACAGTTTTCATTTGAGTCTCCGATCATTTGACAACCCTTCATCGAGGTGAGTGCTATATCTCTCCGGTTAGAATGTTGTGAATACTATCATAGAGGTATACCCAATAGCGTTTTTTCGAAAAATTGAAGATTCTTTCACTACGGCTACCTAATTTTCCTAAAACCATGCAATAGTTGTTTCTTTCTCTCACAGTTCATTTTGTCATAAATAATTATCTTGCTTTTGTTCTTGTGTATGCGTTCTTCTAACTTTCTTATTCCGTATATATTTGCCTTCCTACATCTATCAGAATGATGCATGAAAGTCTTCCCGATCCGCCTTCCACAATTTTAACGTTGGTTTGCCCTAGGTGTTTGTTTCCCAATGAATTCTGTGACAAACCTGTGAAACCTGAACTGAAGGACGGGGGATTGAAACCAAAAAGAAGTTTTACAAAAATCTTTTGGATGGATCTTTTTTTGACATGCACAGTCTCTCTTTCACCAGAAAGCATACTTGGAATCCAGGCCGATCCGGGCCGACATGGACCGGCACATCACTCGCTTCAAAATAAAAATTGTGAGCAGAACAACATACCAGATGGTAGAACTCGGCGAGCTCTACAACATCCAATATGAACGAGCCTGCTCTATGGGCGGTAATGTGGTCCGGGTCAACCTTTTATAGCCGGGCCGGCAAAAATCGTTGTCCAGGCTATAAAAAGCCGGTCCGTCGTGTGATACCGATTTCGAAGCAGAATCGTTCGTATTGGATGTTGTAGAGCTCGCCGTGTTCTATCCTCTGGTATGTTGTTCTGCTCACAATTTTCATTTTGAAGCGAGTTAAAAGAGACAAGAAGAGAGTTTCCTGAATCCAGAACAACTCGAAAGCCAATTAACTCCTCCAAAACTTTAATCTAATTAACGGAACCTCATGAAAACATTTTAATGGAGCAAAAAATTTTCCGCTTAAAACAAGTTTAGCTTGAAAGACTGAAAAAAAATTGAGAAGACAAATAAAAAAAGTTCGTGAAACTTATCTCGATTATTAATAACGATCAACTTTTTTCAGATGGAGCAAGCATCAGGAAAATCAGTTTTGAAGCAAGTCTGCAACGTGCCTGAAACGGTAAGAAAAACTGAGTTTTCAAATATTTTTTTTTTCGAGAAAACTATTAACCACAGAATCAGATGAATAGCTTCCAAATAGGGGTCGACCATCACTGAAATAACTAACAAAGAGTGAAATGAAGTAGAACATGTTTCTGTATGTTTGAGAACGCAGTAATATAAAATTAGCAACAAGTTTAAGTGAAACTTTCTATCTATTATGAAAACTCTATCACGGTCCCTCTGGTCGAAAAAAAACAACGAACTTTACTCTTTTCCTAGTTGATTTCAGTCTTTTCTAAATTGATGACTTAGGTAGATAAACGGTGTTGGCAATAAAAAAAAATCAGCTGCAAAAAGCTTTCTAACTAATCATCTTTCTAGGGCACACCCTCGAGTTTGACTGAAATCTGCAAATTTTGAATGAAAACAACAAGGCGCTCATTTCTCTCAGCCAGCACTAAACATTTTTCCTTTTTTTTTGGAGTGTTCTACCAAAAAGTAAAGAACAACAATATTTATTTTTAGGATCAACATTCCGAATCATCGATTCGTCGTTCTATGCCGTCCCGCACTCAAAATGAAAAGCAATCTTCGTCGAACAAAACTGAATCTCAAGAAAATAAGGAAGTTCGTCAGGAAAGAGTTCGGAAAGTTCCAGTCAAAAAGAATCAATTACGAAGAAACCGTAGAATGAATACTGATGTTGGAACTGAAATTGCGAATTCTGATGTTGCCCCGGTGGTTTCGCAGGCTACAATAAAGAAGGGAGCTTCAAACAACAAAAAATCGAAAATGGAGCAGGAACACCAAAAGAAATCAAATAGGAAAAGAACTGCCACGGATGAGAATCAAGATGGAAGCAAGGAAAAACGAAGAAAGACCGAGAAGAAGATTGCTGTGGACATCGATGAGGAACAGGGAAATAGTAGCAATCCAGTTACTGTAGAACTGGAAGTTGCTGTGGCAAGAGATGCTCTCAAAATCAAAATCATCCCTCTCGAACAGAGATCAGCTTTTCTCAAAGAAGTACAGCAATATATTGAATCGGAAAGGGATGAGATGCTCAAGAAAAGTGATCCCAACGAGAACAAAGAGGAGAAAGGAGAAGAAAAATGGGATATTGTCTGCTCAGCTCTCAAGAAAGTTGCAAACATTCTGAGCAAGAAAAGCTTCCTCACATCACCACTGCCAACCTATAATGAGGCAGTTGAAGTCTTCAGAATAAATAGACTCAGATGTGGACACCAACGAGAGGAAGAATCAAGATTACTTGATGTGAGTTTGTTTCTGATTTTTGATTTTAGTAATTCATCTACCGTTCAGAACTATTAATACAAATTTTTTTTTCAGATATTCCGAGAATTTGCAAGAAAGATGTCATTGGCGTTCTGCTGTGGGAGGTTTCACACAGCCACTCAAGTCTATATTGAGTGCAAAGGACACAAGACAACTTGCAATATTCGAGATGGAAATTCATGCTACGTGAAAGGAAAAGACCATTACTGTGCTGGATGGTGCGAAGGCAGTGGAAACACAAGAGGAATGAAAAAAATCATTTACCGTCACTTCAAACCTGAAGAATACGAAGAATGTGGGAAATGTAAGATTGTTTGGCACCCGAAATGCCGACAACTTCGACTTGTAAAGAAACGAAATGATCATCCTTGTCAAAACAACAACGATATGGTTGAGATTCCAAATTTCTCCCAAGCAATTTTGACCACGCCGTTCCAAAGAAGACTCTCTCAAATATACCACCACAACCGAGGAGATCTGCCGGAGCTGACCTTCATCCACTCGACATGCATCAAGAAAATTCCGGACAACAGATATACAAAAAATGCCTTACCTGTACGCGAAGATTTCGAGTATACTGCGAATCAAATTTTTGTAACCGTCCCGATCGAAAATGTCGATACGATGATTTTTTCGATGAACACACAAGAATACAGAAGCGGACCAAGGAAAGGATTTGTGGTAATTGAACTCTTGGACTCTATTGCGATATTGAAAGAGCAAAGATCAAAAATTTACAAAAGAATTATTTGGTCTTACTTGAAGTATGCCAGAGAGTCTGGATTCAAGTTTGCTCATTTGTATTCATGTGCTGCTGAAGGAGGAGTAGATTATATTTTCGGTGGACATCCATTGAATCAAGTCTTCCTCAAAAAAGCAGCGTTGAACGGATGGTACAAAGGATTGCTCGAAGAAGGCAACAAAGAGTTCGGAAAGATGGACATTGCATATGCGGAGAAGTTTTTCGATGAAGCATTGAGCAAATCTACCGTCTCCGAGATGTGCCGCAGTCTGGTATTTGGAAATGGATTCTTGAATGATGAAATCGAGAAAATTCTGCAAAAGATGCCACAAAACAAGGAGGATCACTTTGAAGACTTCAAGAAGGAAATCCAAAAGTTCATTGCTGCTTCGAAGGAATCATTGTTTTTCGTCAAGCTGCAAGAGGATGGTGTCGAAGAGAAGGAAATCATGGATTCCACGTTCTTGTTCTCGAGCGTTACCTCAAATTGGGAAGAATTTTTGGATGAACAATATGACAAAGATATTGAGTTCACGGATCTGAGGCAAGCCCAATACGCGACGAGGCAAATATTGATGGAACTTTATTTGACCCAGGCGGCCCAAGTCAAAGATCGAAAGGTGAGAGAAAAAATGAAAAATTTATCAAGTTCATAATTTTTTTTGTTTCAGCCACCAAATGCCTCTTCAGTTTTTTCAAAGAAACATATTGTTCCTACCTGGAAGCATTAGGGCCTCATCGGATTTCTCTCCTCAATTTTTGATCCAAAGTGTCTCAAACCGATTCTTCAGTTGCTGTTGCCATCATGTACTTCCAGTTTTCCTATCCGTTCTTTTTTTCCTGAACCGTTCCACTTTCCAAGATCTGTTTGTGGTGCCATCCTTGCGGTTAATCCCGAACCCCAGTCATTATTCCTCTTTGTCCTCCATACATCATTCAATTGTTCGTATGAATTTGTGTTTTTTATCTTCTGTCTGTTATTCTTTCCTCAATGTGTTCATATTCTGTGCTCGATTCTATCTCTGTTCTTGTGTATCCTATCACTTCCTGTTTTCCAAATCTGTTCTTATTTTTCAAAGATGTTTTTGTTACCTAGATTTGTTCTTGTTTCTTGTTTCCAGTAGTTTCTTGTCTCCAGTTTTATGAAGCGGGAAAAAAAGCGCGCTATATTCTGTTTTTCGATCTATAATAGTAACGTATAAATAAATATTGGTGTCAGATTTTCAACTTGTGTTATCGTTCTGTTCATTTCCGGGAAGTTTGTCCTTTTATGGTATTGTTACCTTATTTTGTCAATCTCTTCAAAACCTCTCTCCTTTTCTTTCCCTACATCATCCCCACTAGACAAAAATTTTATACTTCTGCTAGTAGGTCCATTTCGACATCCCACCGTCTCAGCATTATGACCACCTGTTCTAAATCGAATGACACAAAATGGCCCTTGCCCCTCCTCAGTAATGATGGGATTAGGAGTTTCCCATCACACGAAGTGGTTTAGATTGTTAATATAATTGCACGAAATCTGATTATAGGGTACTTGACATTCATTAGCATGACATTTGAGGACAGGTAAATGCCTAATGTCACCATCTGCTTATGTGTAATGAGATTAAGCCACGCCCACTTTCATAGTATAAAAGGAGATGAATCGGACAATATTCATTCGTCTTCTCTTTTCACCATTTGTGTTTATGGGTGCCTCTTATTATGATTTTTTCTAATTGTTAGTATTCTATCTATCCTATTACTACTACTGAAATATTCCTACAAATGTTTTCGGACGAGTTCGATTTTTGAATGGTTTCGGAATGAAAGAATGGTTGGAGCATCTCCAGGATATTTTCAATCATCATTCATCCGAGTTTGATATTGATGACGAGTTTTTGGAAGTTCAACTGGCGTAGATCATCGGGTCAACCAGATGATTCTTCAAAAGCTCAAACTTTGGCAGCATGGATCGAACTTTTTATGGAATATTTGGCCAGCGGTGGAATGGATATTCACAGAATGGATGGAGTAAAAGCGACTTTTTTTTAAATATCAGCTTGTTCACTGATTTTGCTGTTTTTAGTTTTTCTCAAAAGTTTTATATTGTACTGTTATTTTCCCAATCTCTCTGACCTCTCTCAATTCCTAATAAATTTTAATGAATTTGAAATGTTTTTCTCATTGTGTTCAGTTTTATTGGTCTCAAAGCCAATCATATATTTTCCAGAATATACTGGTTTTCAGCTTCCTAGGAATATTTAGCTCTTTCACTAACACCCACAAATTATTCACTCAAACGCTTTCATTAAACAAAGGTTACCCATGCAAAAGGGCAAAGCAGTCTACACTTTTCCGATTTTTGACTTTTGAAGCGAATTCGTTTCATTTTGACTGAAAATGACTCGGAAATTGTCATTTCCGATCAAAAATTGCTCATTTTGAAACAGAAAAAAGCAAAAAAAATTGTCATATTCTTTCGCCAAGCATATACACAATAGATCAAATACCAAATCAAATAATTCAATGATTTCATTGAGATTTCTTATTAAAATTTGTTATTCACACCGAAAAACAGCGATAATATTTCGTTAGGCATTTCAAAGTATATTTTTCTTTCTCTAATTTTCTAAATCTCTCATTTGTTTTCGATTTAGTGACGCAGCCTTGTTCTCTTGGTTTTTCGAATTTCCCCTATCAAAGCACAGCGGAGGCCGTGGCTGGGAGGTCGCGGCCGTCACTTGCAAGCGCTTCGACAACATTATGTTTGTTCGCATTCTTTCTGCAGTCAATCGGTTCTTCTTTTCCACAGTTTTTCTGAATATTCTTAACTTCCCGCTCTTTTTTCTCAAATTCCCAACGAAATCAAGAAAAAACACCGTGTAATTTTCACGTTTCAGGAACCATGATCGACAATTCAGATACCGGTGATCGTCAAAAAGAAATGGCAACCAGTGATGAGTCCGTGGTATGTTTCTTGCAGTAAAACAATCTTTCGAACTTCCTCATTTGATATCATTGCAGACAGATAATCCAGCGGAAGTGACAAATGATTTCTTGATGAAGCTCTTTGAGACGGAAGATAGACCAGAACCTCAGATGACTCGTTACGCCGACGCAATAATCGATATTCAAAAATTGAAGTTCGATGTGCCTTTGGACTCGCTACAGTCCAACTTCACTGAGATTCTCGCCAAATTTATTGTCGGATCTGAAGAAGGAACAGAACAGGACCGCCCTTGGAAATTCTATGAGTTCATCGACGCCTCAAATGTTAAAGGATGTCGAGAGGAGGACGCCATGGAGTTCTTTTTGCACGTCTTCTTACATTGTAGTAAAGATTTGAGAATGGTGAGTAAAAACTTTGTATTGGGGAGAGTTGGAGTTCAAATGGGGCAAAAAATATTATTAAATCGACTTTCTCTAACATCCCAGCACACCCCCTCTCAAATGCTCTCTTACTCTCTCGCTGGGAGAAGAGGGGAACGAAAAAAGGAGAGCGGGAGAAAGGGGGCGCCGAGGAAAACGGGGAGGGTGCCTGTGTGAGAGAAGGGGAGAGGTGCGGCGGCGGGGAAAAGAGGGGGAAAATCATCATAAAGTGAGACTTAATTAATTAGTAATTCACTAATTAGCCACGGTTACGTTACTTTTTCGAAACATAGTCATGAGTATACTTTTCTGAATCGGGAAAATGAGCTGATATCGAATATGCAAATGATTTCTCAAACTTTCCAACTTTACATTCTTATTTTTCAATTTTGTCATCTCTTCTCCCGGCAAGAGTTGGAGAAAGCATTTGAGGAGGGGAGTGTGCTGAGAGGTTGAAAAAATGTGTGAAACTACCATGCAGGGGAGTCACTATCAGTAGGTGGGCATTTATTACAAAATTTACGGCATTTTTTCGATTCAAAACACCCAATTACTAACTCCGAATCACCTACCTAACTCTGAATTTCTTCAGACCACCATCTCAAACCGTTCGAAGAGCAACATCGAGACCATCAGAAACGCGCTCTTCTCGGTGTTCATAAGGTTGCATCGCGGCTACCTGGAAAAACCTCTTGATTCCCAACGCGCCAACCTTGTCTTTGTGAAGCGATTGCTTGAGGACACCATCCCCTTCCCGTTTCTCAAATTGCTAATCGAATATGCCACCAATCCCAAACATTGTGAGAAGGATGTCTTGCCGGGAGTCTTCAACCCGATTTTCAAAACTCTGAGGTCAGGCTTTGAAGCTCAGCGCCTGGAGTTGAATAATGATGAAGTGGTTCGGGACATTCTCCGCGTCTTGAGAACCCTTCTGGAAGTGCAATTGGATGGATCCGGACTTCGACCACTTTGTGATGTTCTTGTGGACCGTGCTGACTTCCTGCCCACCGATGCAGATCGTTTGAAGGGAAGGGAATTCGCATCGATATCCTACCTTGGCCCATTTTTCGACTACGGCCTGATATCTTCTCCACGAAACCCTAACAACCGGGTATTCGTGAACATGGAGAACGAAGCTTTGAAGACTATCGGCTCAATGGACACGGAGCAGACACAATATTGCCAACGAATCCTACCCATTAGAAATGCGATCTATTCTTTCCTGCTGCCACTCACCAAGGAGTCGTCATCCAAATCAAAGTTTCTGAAATGGGTGGCTACTCTCATCAAGACAAATCAAGACCGTTCTCGGTCCCAATACAACTTGGAGTTAGTGTGCGAGGATCACTACATGACAAACTTCTTGTGTGTCATGTATCACTTCACGAATGAAATTGTTCTTTCCCGTATCAACATGGAGTATCCTTTTCTGCCGGGCACTCTCGTCGATATTTCCAAGGAGACCCGATTGAGTATGAATGAATCGATGGCAACGGAGTTTGCCTTGAAATTTGGTACGTTTTTTTTCCCCTTTAAGTAGTTTGTGTGAAAAATGACTCAACGTGTTCAATTTTCAACAGATTTTCTTGTTTTGAGCAGCAAAACCTCTTTTTGCGAGAAAATTCATTGACCTCAAGCTTTTGTGTCTAAAAATCGTCTTTTTCATGGTAATCTTCCTGTTTCGGGCGATCATTGAGTTTTTTGAGTTCAAAAGTCTGATTTCTAGCCAAGACTCTCTCTGAAACTCACTATAAACTATCAAATTTTCAGGGAATCGCCCATTAAGATACGACTTCTCCACTGCCTGCGTCTTCCTGACAATTGCAACCCAAAAGCTTGTTTTGCCACCACTCACTCGCCAAATCAAGAATTATACACGTCACGTCAGAAATCTTCAGAATAACGTGATCCGTGCTCGCAATGACTTCAATCGAGCCACAATCGACCGTGAGCAGCTGAATCGAAAACTGAAGATCGAGGAGGACAAGTGGAAAACGGCGTGCCGTCATTTGCTTTGTGTTAAAACTCAGATTCAGGATCCGGTGCTCCAGTTAAACGCGTTCGGTTTCATGGAGTATCAACTTGCAATTGTGGTTAAGGCGTTATGCCCTAATCGGAATTTGTGTGAGAGCCAGTTCCCCGCTGAACCCACACAAATTTTCTGTGCCTACCCTGAGCACTTCTTGGAGGATGCCTTTAGTTTCTACATCTACTGCCTTCACTCCGCTTCGAAGACTATGATGGAATGCTCCACCAAGTGGATATCTCAATGTTTTATAATATTCCAACACTTCAAGTACATCAGAAGCCCGTTTCTCGTATCGAAACTCGTCGCTTTGCTTGCCAGCTTTCCATCGTATATGATAACCGAGAGAAACGCAAACAAAACAACGAGTTCTGTAGTCAAGCAGCGAGTTCTGGAGTCGATTATCAAGCTCTATACGGCTTTTGAGGGGAATGGAGATCTGTATGAAAAGCACATCGTCCGCGGAAATCTACAGCACATGTTAACAAAGGTGTACGAGGATACGAACGCCAAGGCAGAATTCATCAGAATGGCCGAAAAATGCGAGCAAGAGTTCACTCTATTCGTCAACATGGGCATCGATGACGCGTCGTGGTGCATTGATGAGAGCTTGTCGGGACTCAAAATTATACATAATATTGAGAGGAAGGTGGCAAAGTGAGTTACTTTTTGGAGCAGTTTTCCCACTGAGTTTAGCGCCATTAACGGCTTTGTAGTTGTTTTTTAAAGAAGTCTAGGTTATTTATTTAGTTTTGAGACATTATTTCCTTAATCACTTTTTGAGTCAAACTCCCGGTTCGAATTTAGCTGCTCTATAAAACTTCTTCGATTGAACAAGTTAAAAATTTTAGTGTAGAAAGTTTCAGGAGCTTTGCTCTCCATTTCCGCGTGCTTTTCTAGTCAGTTAAACCTAAGCTCAGAAGGTTAATCGGCATTCCAACAGTTTTGCGAGTTGCTCTGGGTCATTCTTCAGCCGAAAATGATAACTTTCGAGCCGTTTTCTATGCCTTCCGCCCCAGTTTTAGTGTTGAAATGACAAAAATTGCAGATGTTGATTTTTTTAGCACGATGTTCTTGCAAACGGGCATTTTCAACGACTGATAATGAGAATTCTGGAACGTATTCTGATGAATTTACATTTAGAAAACTCTTCTTGTTTTCAGCGCCGAAGAATGGGCGGCCACCAATCAGGAAACCCGTTTTCGAGACTTCCAACAACTCATTCTGGCAAGAAGAAAGGTGAAAGGATGGCTTGGCATTGCCAAAAGCAACCTAGAGCTCCTCTTTTTCATCACCGAAAACTCGCCTTCACCATTCCTCGCACCAGCTCTTGGAGAGCGGCTCGCCGCCATGCTCAATCACAATTTGTACAAATTGCTGGGTAGCAATCGCCAAGAGCTCTCTATTAAAAACCCGTCCAAATATGGATGGCAGCCGAGAGAGTTTGTCAATATGCTCATTTCCATTTATTCGGGATTGAACGTACCGGCTTTCATCAAATATGTAGCCTATGATGAGGTCAGTTTCTTTACTTTCAATTGAAAGGCGCTTGGAAACATATGGGAACCTTAAAATCGACCTAATTTGCTTTCAAATATTTGAAAATTGTTCAGACTTTTGTGAATAGTGGTCTGAGAACTGAATTCCAGCAGTTTTGAATGAAAGTTACCAAAACTATAGTCAAAGCCGATTTACAGTAGCCGGAAAAGTTTTGAGTCTCCTCCCCCTTCCGCTTCTAAGTTTTCCAAGATTCATATTCATCAATTCCTTTTTTCAGAGAACCTACACACCGGCCTTTTTCAACGACGTCATCTCCCGCATGAGACAGCACAATATCCTTGCATCCAGAGAAATTGAGCGTTTTGAGGGATTTGCTAAAGACGTCGAAAAACAGTACGATTCGAAGGCTCTTCTCGAAACTGAGTACGACAATGTGCCTGAAGAATTCAAGGACCCTATTATGGATACGATTATGGAGGATCCTGTTAAACTCCCATCAGGACAAGTTATGGATCGTGCTGTCATCGAACGTCATTTGCTCTCCACACCAAACAACCCATTCAATCGTGCTCCACTGACCAAGGAGGAACTTGTACCAGTTATGGAGTTGAAGGCGAAAATAGAAGAGTGGAAGGTTCAGAAGAGAAATGCAGAGAAATAATTGTTCATTCATTGAATTTGTTCATTCTATTTTCTCCCGTGTTTTGTTTTGATTTTCTCTGGTTATCGACGTATTCTAACGGTGGATCAATTCCTTTTCTCTTCTGATGATTTCTTTGTGCCTTCTCCTAGGAATTCTTGGATGGGGACCAAATTTTTCAATAAAGTATTGTGAAAAATGACTAAAAAAAGTTTTTTTTTTCTTGTTTAAAACTTACCAGAAAGTAGGAAAGAATATCGATCTGTTTGAAACAGAACTACTAAACTAGAAAACATTCGAAAACAGAAGAAAAATACATTTTGGGTGCTTGAGAGTACTTTTCAAAAATGTAGGCTGAATGAACTAAAATGTAGGTCATGATATATCTGAAAGGAATCCCTATCTGAAATTACCCCGGCGGTCCAAACATCAAGTTTCTAGCTGCATTCTGAAGTAAGTTATTCAGAGGAGCGTAATCGAGGTCATTCAGCTATCTCGTAGGATTCGTCTTCTCAAACTACCCCTAAGGCCTAAATATCAAATCCTTAGGTCTATCCCGAACGGAAAATATCAGGTAACAATTAATTTGGGTCATTACCTATCTCAAAAAATTCGCCATCTCAATCTACCCCAGTGGTTCAAATACCAAGTCTCTAGGTCTATCCCGAACGAAAAATGTCAGCTAACAATCTTTTTGGGTCAATGAATATTTCAAAAAAATTCGCCATCTTAAACTTCCCCAATGGTTCAAATATCAAGCCCCTAGGTCCATCCCCCAAGAAGTTTTTCAGGGGGGCTTGAATTAGGTCATCCATCTATCACATCGGATTTGCCATCTCAAACTACCCCAAGGGCATAAATATCAAGTTCCTAGGTCTATCCACAAAAAAGTTTTTCAGGGGAGCCTTATTGAGGTCAGCCACCTATCTCATCGGATTCGCCATCTCAAAGTACCCCGGGGGTTCGAATACCAAGCCTCTAGGTCCAACCGCAAGAAAGTAGGCCAGGAGCCCTGCTATCGGATAAGTGAGTCTTCTCAAAAAATCCGCGAGGTTGGATTACCCCCAAGGCCAAAGACTCATCCCCCCAGAACAAAAAAGAACAAAGATGTGAACTGGAGCAAAAAGGTTGAGACAGAACGCCACGTGGAGGGTCAGAAAAATGTCAACGTCGCTCGAAATCTCCAGAAAAATTCAGTTCTCGCTTTTCCCGGCGACTGTTCACTCTTCCCAGCTTTCCTCCGCTCTCCAAAGTGAGTTTTTTCCTTGAAAATCAGTGTGTTTTAGTGGTTTTTGAGGGGTAAAGAGATAGAAACTTCTAGAAGTAAGAACGGGAATGGGTAGAGGGAAGGTCGGGGTACACTTTAGAGAAATAAAAAAACCAAAAAATGTGGGTCATGGTACTCTGGGAGTTAGTTAAATGACGTTTTGGAGGAAATTAAGGGGTTTTTGGGGGTAAAATGACTATTTAGGGATAGAAACTTGTAGAAGTAAACACGGGAATGGGTAGGGGGAAAGTCGGGGCACACATTAGAAAAATAAAAAAGTCAGAATTGTAGGTCACTGGCCGCTGGGAGTTAGATTTCTAGAGATTATTTTGAAAAAGATAGTAAAATGAGATCTTTTCAGAAGAATAACTTGAATTTTCAGATTATGTGGATCTCTCTGAAGTTCATCTCTGCTGAGAAACTCCATTCTCCGATCACTGAAGAGATCAAGTCTCGTGATGTATTCATTCGCAACATGTCTCTGGTGAGTTTACTTTGGAACTTACTTTTGAAGTTGAACAGTGTTATTTTCAGGTCTCTCTCAAAGCAAATGTGCAGAGAATCGCGGGCTCCTTCAAGCCGATGGTCCTTCTCGACGGCCTCTTCCACATTGAGGAGGAGACTCTGATCACTCTTGCTCAACCTGAATTCGTCGTGCATGTGACTGAAGATTATATCATATGTTCGCTCGCCGAGAATGTAAGTTAATTTTCGATTCTAACAAAAATCTTCCTAGTTTGGAATTTATAAATCCAGAATCAAATTCTTTACAGGTTGATGATGGAGTCTCCAGAGCAATCTTGTCGATTCAGCACCACCTCAACCTCAACTGATGTACTCGTCAAAACCATCCAACTCGTATGAATTACAATTCTGAACTCGAACTTTTTCTGTAAAATAAAAATATGAATTTTGATTCCATCTTATGTACTTAATGGGAAAAAAGTATATGCAAAAATGTGGGAAACTGAATATATTTTGAGATAGTTTTAAGAGAATATGAGACTCTCACAAGCAGTGGTGCTTGAGAAGTAGCTCTAGCTTCTGGGAGGGTTTCCGAAAAATCTTGTTTCGGGGATTTTAAGTTCATAGGTTGGAAAGGAGAAAAGTACCTTAGTGGTGTACTGATCAAAGAGAGGGAGAAGTCATAATAGGAACACTGAGGCTGTTCTCCTGTTTGGCATTTTTCTGAAGCATCATCTTTGTAGAAGCATCATCTTTGTAATGAACAAAGACTTGGTACACTCCTCCGTCAATCCATCTTATCGTCGGAAGCCAAACAACTTTCATAAGGCCTGTAATAGATGCTCATAATGTGTGCTTGAAGCAGCATACCTCGGTTGTCTTGAAAACTATCAAAAGTTCATCAAATGTAAAATCCCCTGGTTTCACACTTGATCTGTTGTTCACTTCTCGATATCTTCAAAGGCAACCGAGATATATTGCTCTGAACATACAGTGCTGGGTATGGGTGCCTAGGTTGTGAGATCAACCAAAAATATGTTTTTAACTAGTCAATTTGCAAAAGGTCTGTTAAATAAAAAAAAAAGTTCAATAAAAAATTAATGAAAAGAAGAATAAGAGAGAAAAGAAAAAGAAAAGGGGTAAACGATTATTTTAGGTAATCATTTTTTGATTCACAAAAAAAGTAATGATTCTGAAAATTTCACCATGCTGAAAACATTGGAAAGCTGTTGGGAGATTTGAAAACTGAAAAGCTGGACGAGAAAAAGAAGAAGGTTCACCGTCGTATTCATCACCACTCCCGAAGTAGTGATGAATCAAATAATTGGAAGCAAAGTAGGTGGTCAAAAACATTCCGTTTTCAAAAAAGGCTTCTTTCAGCTATAATTATCTAGGTGATAATTTCTTCAAATCATCTAAATTTTCCAGCTGGTTACTCTTGACTACATTGAACATCCATGTTCCTGAGGAAATCGTTTACTTTTCTTTTTACGTTTTACGTTGTTCTACGTGGCTTTCGAGTCCCATTTACCGTTAATACTGTAATAGAAGCTCACCTGTAATAAAAGCCCACCCTTAAGATCCCTTCGAAAAATAGAAGCTTATTTTTGGTATATCGTCTTTGAGTTTCACATTTCTGTTGCACTACATACAAGCACTATGTGCATGCCAAACTAAATCAGTAAGTTGACATTCATATAGCTCGGCATTTATCTCACATCTTCATTTTTCTCTGATAACACTTTTCCGGATTCCTGCCAATTCAATTGGATTTTTTCCTGCTTTTGTATGTCTTCCTCAAGATCACGTACACAACATCAAAATATTCAAATCAACCTAGATTCAACCAGTATATACATATTAGTTCAGCTAACCCAGTGAGTTCACTTTCGTATAGCTCTGCATTAATTTCCTTTTTTCTCTGATAAAACTCTTTCGGATCTCTGCGTTTTTGATCAGCTTTTTCTATGAAGCAAGTACACAACATCAAAAGATGTAAATTAGACTACACACAGATAGTGTATACACATATTCGTATAGCTGGATCAGTGAGTTCACATTCGCATAGCTCCGCATCAAGCTTGCATTTCCCTTTTTCTCTGATAACACGCTTTGAGAATTCCGCGTCTCTAATATATTCCCATCGCCCCGCCTCCCTCCTTCCTCTCTATTTTTCCCTGAATCCCTTCATTCTGGTCAGTCATACATTGTGTTAGGTGGACGACCTCATGTTTCTGCCTTTTTTGTAGTTAAAGGGCTAATTATTGATTATCTTTAGATTTTTCATTGCTATTGTTTTTCTACTATTACATATCTATATTCGAAAAATGCTACGGGTCTGAACCCTCTCCCCACCTTCAAACCCTAGTGGTGAAGTGACAGCTGCAACCGTTTTCCTGACTGCTCCATATGAAGCCGTCTCCTCAAGCTATTATTGAATTTTGGATGTAAGTTAGATAAATCTGAATTAAGAAGATGTATGAATATGTTTCAGAAGTTCAACAAGAATTGTAACTTCGGTGCTTCATATACTCCCTTCCCCTTCTTCATATATGATTTCTTTTCCAACTCACATCATGAAATTAGTTGAACTCCAAGCAGCAGTTTTTTTTTAAATTTTGAATAGAAATAGTTTGAATCTTATTCTCTTGTTTTAAATCTGAAACTCATCAAATCACGGGTAATATTGTACGGTTAAAAATGCAGTGAAAGGTAAAAATTCTACTTTTTTAGTAGTTTTTTTGTTAATCATTAATTTTGTTGTTTTTGTTTCTGTTAATGCGGTTATTCACTAACACAAAAATGACATTTCAATTGAATTTTTGTGACACTTTAATACATTTTTCTGCCATAAAAATTGAATCGAAGTGCATCTTTCGTTAATGAATAACCGCATAAATCATTTATTGTTACTTCATATGTAAACATTTTGAATAAGTTTTAATAATTGAAATTTACTTCCAATTGCTATTTTTGTAAAGTTCTTCGTTTAGAACATGGGGTTAGTTATTTTGTATGTTTTTAAGATACGGGTTATTTCAATAAACCATTTTTGATATAAAAAAGGTTTTCGGTGGACAACGGATTATTCTTAGACGACTATTTTTTTTGCTTTTCAGGAATCTCATTTTCTAAGAACTCTTCTTTCATTTTGCAAAACGCTGTGTGTACGTAAGGGAAACGGATATACACTTTATAAAATATTCAGAAGAAAGCCAAAATTCGAACTGTTTTATTGGTTAGATGTTTTTATCGTCCATAGCTGTCAAACTACTATACTTTACAGATAAAGATACAGCCTCATCTAAAAAAAACACTGCACAGCTATCCTCACCATATCGATTTTCACAGGATTAGTTGTGGCGTTTCAGCACACAGAAACCCTTTGTTATGATAGCGAAGATTTTGAAATCTTGAATAGGAAAACAAGATAAATTCAGAACATAAGGAATTCACGGGCGTGACTCTATACTGAATCGGTGTGACAAGGAAGAAAGCTCGTTTTCCCCATTGGCTCAAAAATGTCAAAACCATATATTGCGATCCGTTTATTTAAACGTATTCACGCGAGTTTCCTCGTCTATTATTTTTGACCCCACAAATTTTGTGCGAGTTGGTCATCGTAAGAAAAACACATAATCATCGTTCAAAATGAAGTTCAAGTTCTGCCTGTGGAGTTTGGTTTTTTTTATGCCTCGAAACCACGGATATTGGGAGATCCCCGTATAAACGAAGACACCTCAGATGCGTTTTCAATGAGAAAAAATAAAATATAGTAATTGCAGGGATTATCACAAATAGGCCTGATGATTCATTCAGTTCCTGTTTTCGTCAGTTACATAAAATGGAACAGTTGTTTCGTTATCATCATATTCGAAAAATCCGGGTTTCATTATATATCTCTAGTTCAGCTTTGTTTTTTTGCCAATTTACCTTCAAACCAAGCAAAAGAGAAAGTCTACCGTTTTAGAGTAAGCAGACAATCTCAATCACTCAATCAGAAGAAATCACAATTGGCTTACTGCCTTCTGTTCAGTTTCTAGGTATCTTTTCAAATAATTTTTCAAGATTATCATCTATTTTTGAAAACAAACACGTTTAAAATTATATGTCTTCTGTCGTATATGTGCTCACAATTTTCGGCCTCATCATCTCACTCATTGTGACGAATCGCAACTTCAGATGACACGCAGGTTATCGAAGGAGCTACATAGCCAAAGAAAGTGAGAAAAAAACCTAAAACTTTTGATTAAATCTGTCGTTTTCGATTGGCTGGATGGCCGACGATAACCACAAACATTGTGTTCTTTGGCTATATTTCTTGTTTTCTTTGATTGCTCAAAAAAAAAATTGGTCAGCGATTCGCCTTGTGTTTTGGAAACAGGTCAATTTTCCAGCAGTTTGTCCAGTTGTTGACGGTAGTACGTACGAATTGTAAATGCAATCACCATCTACACCAATCGGGCCCAGTTCACTAGCCATCAAAACGCATGGTCATTCCATATGGAAACCTCTTTGTATCGAGAGAAGAGCATTGTGACAATTGCTCGGACGCCTGGAAAAAATTGATTGATCCTGCGTACCAACCAGGTTCACATATGTCATATTTTTTAAAGCAATTCTAAAACTGATGAGCAGCGATTCCTCCCGTTTGTTTCAGATTTCACAAATTTCTGTCATTTTTGTCCGTCTTTCGAATAAACGCTGACAACATTATTACGCGACACCGATTATTTCAATTTCAGCTCAGCTTCACACTTAACACTACGCAACGCTACTTCGGATTTCTAAACTATGCAACAGAAAGAGATAATTCGTCAAAGTGGTACGGGAATCAAGTAATTTTGTTGAAATTTGAATAGAACTGTCAGTGATCACGTTTGGAACTGTTTTATCATTTCCGAAACAGTGCCAAAATTTTCTCATTGTTGGCTGTCTGGACCTTACTGTTGGTTTGATGCTGGTTATGAAGAACCATTCAGTTCAGTTGCAAGACAAAACTGTGACATCGTTCTAGTCGAACAAACAGAAAAGCAAGTTACTTCAGCTCTAGTTCTCGTCATCCGACGTTCATCAGCAAAAATACAATTTTGGGCAGCAATTCCCCTTGTACAATGTTGATTTATCGCTTTTCAACAAAGTTTCGGAATTTTGAACGGAAATACTCACAAATCTTCAATGCTACAGCAAGCCTTAGCATTAAAATTCCAGATTCCAGTATATAAGTGCTCGAAAACCATTCCAAACCGAATTTTGTTGCCGAAAAACCGTCTTTCCTGGAATAAAACTTTTTGACGGGAAGAAAACCAGGAAAAGATGTCAAATCATCAAGAACAACATGGAAATCGTGTCTTCACCATTTCGTCAATGATTTTTTCAGTAGAAAAGTTGAAAAAACGAAGAAAAATGCCATAAAACAAGTGAAAAAGAAAAATAAAAAATGTTTGTTCGCAACGACACTCCGCTTCCGGACTGCAAACCGACCACGTGGCTCGTCTTCCTCTTTTTCGAAAATAAGAAATAGCACGCCAAGTGTAGAGGAGCAGAGAAAACTTTGTGTAAAAGGAAGAAATCATCGTATTTCTTTGGTTCTTTCTCGTTTTCTTTGGTTTATTTCGATTTTTTTGTAAAAATCAATGATTTTATGTGAATATGCATAGTTTCTCCCTCTTTCTTCCTATTTTCTATTAACTTTTCGAGTATTTCTTGATAACTTGTTTTGGTATTTTGCAGGCAACACACTTGACTGGAAAAATCAATCGAATATGGTGCTTCCGAAATGAATCTTGGAAAGCATGGAGCTGAAATCGTGGAGAATCGTATGGACAGTATAATGTGTGAGTATTCATGTGAAAAACCTGAGAAAATTACTAAAAATCGTAAAATTAGCAAAATGCAAGGGGAATCGCTGCCCAAAAATTTCTATGCTCTGAAAAAAGCCGGATAAGAGGATTAAGAACTGAATGAGCCTAATCTTCTTGTCTTTCTCAAAAAAGAAGAGCTCTTATTTTTCTCAAAGAGCCTGTTGGACGTGAATTCGTTTCTGGCGCCAATTTGTTTCGAAGAGTTGCTCGAGGCCTGAATAATATGGTTCTGACAATGGCTTCAGCCTAAAAAGTTTGTTCAATGCGTGCTAGTCAATATAAACTCATCAGGGCTTTACCTTGGGCAAGATTTTATCCAATTTGTCGATATTTCCAAACCGACTACTCAATACTTTTGGCGGCCAGTATAGACAACGTTGTCATTTTTTCCAATCACCAAGATCACTAAACAATCGCTGGCAGTCGATAGAATAGGAACTATTCCAATAGTGACCTGAGCATGTATAGAAATCATATCTGGAACATAATTAAATTTTCAGGCACCCGGCAAAAATGAGAAGATGACTGATACAAACACACCGACATCAGCTGCGTGGAGTTGTATGAGAAGTTTAGAGCTGAGAATACCTTCTGATCAAGTTGTTAAGAAAGTCAGACACCCTTCGAAAAGCTGATTGTCTTTTCTGCCTGGTTTGAAGGTCTATCGGTTCAACTTTTCTCTGTACTCAATTTCTAAGGAACCTCATCATTTAGTGGTGAGTGAGAGCAACGTAAGATGAAACATACTCGACAGGTACGTCGGTGGTCATTTAGATGTTAGAGTGTCCAGAAAAGTCCGCATCGTGCAAAACGCAAAATGCACATGCCTAGACTGGAATGAACTCTTGATGTTTTTCAGTTTGTGATATTCATCTACTTGGCGATATGGCCAGTCATCACGAGAGGCACGATGATTATCACGAGAGGCACGATATATTCAGGATCATCATTGATCACCTTTTTGGCAAACACGAGAAATATATGGGTTTGAAAGCGGGGTTGCCAAATCAACTTATCCCGAGGCCACGCTTTGTTCCTTTGCTTCCTTTCACGGAACAAAATGAGAAATCTACCACCTTTGCCAAAAATCACTAAACAGCTGCTGACAGTTGGATTTGCGACGTAGTGTGGATAAGTTTGAGATTGACTTGAACGTGCTAAGTAGACTATCTTGACCACCTAAAACTGCAGAAAAACGGTCAACCAAGACTTGGGAAGACAGCTTTAGCTGCTTATCTAGGTGATTTTCAATAATACAAAACTGAAGCGAGTTAGCGGAAAAGTCGATCCGATATCAGCGTATTTCAAGTTATCGAGTTGTTTGCATGCTGGTGTCAAGTCTGGAAAAAAAGACAACGAAAAAGTGAAGTTGGCAAGCGTAGTCGCTTCACACAGGTGTTGAACTAGAACAATGAACTAGGACATCAGATGGCGTCTTTCTTTCCTCACTGTGTATGCTCTTTCCAGACCCAATAACCTCATCTTATTGTTTGTGCTGCATTTCAATTTTTCTTCTCGTTGCCTTCATTTATCCTCAACCTTGCTTCAATACTGGAAAGCTTGTCCTTTCATTGCTTCCAAAGCGTCCAGTTCTTCCATCCAAGCATTATTCGTTAGGAAGTGATTTGCCGAAGATATTCTGGAATGAGTTTTGACGAATCTGGATAAAGCTGGTATTACTAAAACTATGGAAGATTTGCCTAATATTCCTCCTAATTGAAAACTCTTGCATCTAAGCAACGTAAAAAAAAAACTCCAGTTCACAATTAGGTTTATGTCAGTCTATTTGTGCGTTTTTTTTTGAGATTGGCTATGATTGAACATAAACCGCTGGACTATCTAAATACCCTCACGTCTATAGGATCCCTGACATACCTGGCGAGCATCCGTCGTATTGATGCTGGTGAAGCAACAAAAATATCTCCAGATTATCAACTTTGATTCTCTGGCGTTAAAAAAAATTCTCCGAACATCAAATCATCCGATGAGTTGATCAAAACATACAAGCGCACATCGAAGTAAAGTAAAAAAACACAAATGAGAAAGGGAGAGAAATCTAAAAATTACACTTTGTTCAGTGGAGCGCATTTGCATGGCTATTCACTCAGTGCCGAATTTTGCGATTTTTCTCTTATATGAAACCAGTGACATCAATTTATTCTCACTGGCTTCTCGAATCAACTGTTGAATTTAAAAAGAGATACAAGGGAAATAAATTTCGGATGAATTTAACCAAAATTGTGACATGTTACTGTGGCTGGCCGAAAACCCTCGATTGATGATTGAATTAACGCTTCACGGGTCTAGTTGTCTCTCAACACGTCCAAAAAAATCCCGTAAGATCGGGATGAGTAATCCACCTCCTTTGCGACGGTTCCAGCGACATCGACAAGATCTGTGGAGCTGAAACTTGGGATCAGAATTATCATTTGATATTTATTCTCACTTGAGCACAAACCTGATGTTAAAGTTCACTCGGAGTGATCAATACTATGAGACTCAAAAGTTCTCCTCCACGACTTTGATATTGAGTAGACAGATGGATAGAATTCTAATGCTCATTTCTTCATGCCGGTACTTTTCAAATTCTTCAAATTTTGTTAATTTGGTGCAACAGCGCAGGTCAATGAGTCGAAATTGTCCCTCGTGTTGTTTATTCAATCTGAAATGAATCAGTTCAGTAAGAATGGCAAAACAGAAAACCTAGAGTTGTTTTTTAGACCGTTAGAAATCACTCACATTAAATAATATCCTGTTTCATGCTCGATTCTTTGAAGATCCTTCAATAGAGGTCGACTTTTGTGTCAGCGCTATCCTCGAGGTAGAATTACGTTTTCCACTGTCAAAGCTTGATGATTCTCTTTCATTTTTGTCGGCAAATGTTTCGCACTACCTTGCAATCACATAACTTGAGGCTCGTACTTCTCGATGATATATGAAACCCTCCATTCGATCAGCTTCAATTCTTCTTCTTATCTGAAAAACTCTTTGTCATCTGAACCCTATCAGCAAGAATGAATTAATGAGCAGCGATTTGTCTCGTATTTTTCAGATTTCACAAATTTTTATAATTCTGCTTTGTTTTTGAAACAAACACTGGGAAATTTCATATGCGACACCAAGCACTTCCATTCGAGCTCAGCTTCAGACTCAACAATACGCAACGATACTTCAAATAACAACACCATGCTGCAGGAAGAAATAACTCGTCAAAGTCGTGAACGAATCGAGAAATTTCTTCAAAAGTTACATAGAAATATCAGTGCCCATGTTTAGAACTTTCTTGTTATTGTCGAAACAGTGCCAAAATGTTCTTATTGTTGGCTGTGACCTTACTATTGAGTTGAGGATATTTGTGGAGTAGCGTTCGGTTCAGTTGCAACACGAAATTTAGAAATCGTTCTAGTCGAACAAGCATAAAAGCAGGTTACTCCAGCTCTATTTCTTGTTATCCGACGTTTGTAGACAGAAATAAAAATTTTTTGGGCAGCACTTCCCCTTGTACTATGTTGATTTTTTGCTTTTCAACAAACTTTTAAGATTTCGCATAAAAATATTCACAAATCTTCAATGCTACAGCAATTCTCAGCGTTCAAACTCCAGATTCTGGTATACAAGTGCTCGAAAACCGTTCCAAACCGACTTTCTTTGCCGATAAACCGTCGTTCCTGAAATAAAATAGTTTCAACGAGAAGAAAACAGAAAGAAAACGCCAAATCATCAAGAATAAAATGGAATTAGTCACTTCAACATTTCTTCAATGACTTTTTTAGTCAAAAAGTTGAAAAAACGAAGAAAATTCCATGAAAACAGTAAAAAAGAAAAATAAATAAAATTCAGTTTGCAACGACACTCCGCTACCGAACTGCAAATCGACCACGTGACCCACCTTCCTTCTTTTCGAAAATAAGAAATAGCACACCAAAAGTAGACAAGCAGAGAAAACGTCTTGGAAGAGAAAAAACACCACATTTCTTTCGTTCTTTCTCGTTTTTCGTTATTTTTTTGTGAAAACCAATGGTTTCGTATGAAAATGCATATTTTCTCCCAGTTTCCTTGTATTTTCTATCAAGTTTTTCGAAAGAATTCTCGGCAAACTATCGTTTTTATTTTGCAGGCAACACACTTCTTTGGCAGCAAAAATCAATCGAATTCGGTGCTTCCGACATGAATCTTGGGGAACACGAAGCTGAAACTGAGGAGAATAGTATAGTGTGTAAGTGTTTATGTTGAAAACTTGAGAAAATCACAAAAATTTAAAAAATTGGCAAAATGCAAGGGGAATCGCTGCCCAAAAATTTCTATGCCCTGGAAAATGCAGGATAGTGAGAGCCAAATTTGAACAAGACGTTCTTTGTGCTCTTTTCAAAAAAGAAGCGACCTTGTTCCACCTGGTGTCATGTGAATATGTTTCCGACGCCAGGTTTTTGATAAGAGTTGTTCAAAGCCTGAATAATAGAGTTTTATCACTGACTTGAGCTCAAGCGTTGGTTTAGTACGCGCTAGTTAAAAATGAACTCACCCGGGCTGTACCTTGAAGCAAGATTTCATTCAATTTCATTGGTTTTATTGCAAAACAGATAGCTCAACACTTTCGGCGTCCAAATGAAACAACGTTTCCAAGTTATTGGATATTGGGAAAAGTGGCGGCATACTAATTATTTTTATAAAGTTTTGCTAGAATGAAATATCTACCACCGGCTTCGAGACACTGAACAGCCATTGACAGTCGGAGAGAATTGAGTTTTGAAGTAGCTTGAACGGGGTTGGAAGTGACCTAGACGTGCTAATCAAAAATGTATAAACATACTATTCAAAAAAGCAATGAATTTCCAGACATGCCGAAGAGATGAGAAGCAACGAAAATGGTTGATGCAACCACACCGACATCTGCTGAGTAAAGCCCTATGCCAAGTAGCTAGCGGTGACTAGTTTTTGCTGAACTTCTGAGTAAAATCGAAGAACCAGAAGCATTGAAGGATCAGAAATCTCCATTCGGCAAGTTAGATGCGATCAGTACCTTCTAACCGGGTGGTTAAGACAGTCGGTCAATTAACAAGGAGTCGTATGTCTTTTCTGCCTGGTTTGATGACGTGATGGTACACATTTTCTCGGTTCTCTATTCTCCTAGTCCCACAACTCGCATTGAAGTCCGAAAGTAACGTCAAGTGTTTTACAGACGAACATAGTTTTCGAACATTTGAATGAATTGCTACTGAAAGAACTGTGTGTCATCCAATTCTATGTTAGAATAGCGTATTTGTTTCCAAGCCATTGGTCTGAAAAATGGGATTCAAACTTGGAATTGACAAAAATAAGTAGGTAATGAGTTATACAAACTCGAAAAGGACAGGTCAGTTCAAAAACAAAATTGAAGTTTTATGGAATATACACAAAATTAGGAGGAAAAAAGTAAAACCCGGGACTCAAAAATGTTAAGGACTAGAAAAAAATCACCGTTTCAATGAAGTTGAAAACCGAGGGGGTAAAAGAAAAATCTAGATATTGATTTGGTCAAGGTGACTGATGATAGGACAGGGGACTGGTAGAAATTTTGTGAGGAAAAGGAAAAGGTGGAAAGTGGGAAAAATAGTAAAGGTTGGGACACACTGAAAGAATCTCAGGAATTTCACACATTTTACTAGTTGACAACTTTTCTAACTCGACTTCCCATTGAGATGTAGAAGCTCAAATTAAGATTTAGAGTTGTTCCGGTGGATGCAACAAGTAAGTTGGCTGCGGATACTTTTGCGGTCACGGTTGATGCTGTTGAAGCCTTTCTTGTTCTTGAAGCCATAACTCTCCGAATCGGATAACAGGAGATGGAATTGGGACCTGTAAATGTGGTAGGAAATTATTCAGAACAGGTTGTGGCGTTGGCGGATGAACTGGATTCTTAGCTTCGTTATCTCCCACATTGGTTACCTCTGGCTCTGGGCGCGGGGCTGCAGCAACAACAAATGGATTTTGATTTTGTTGTCCTTCTCTATTGAAAGGCATGCCATTTTGTAAGCCATAAAAAAACTGATCTGACGCCTGATTGACGCTCATTACATATTGCTGATGGGCTGAGTTTAGAGACGAAATGAAAATTTGGAGTAACTCGAAAAGAGTTTTAGCGTCGATGGTCTCGTAATCGGTTGGAGCGATGATCAAAAGCTCATCCGTGGTTTGGATGTCGTTAATGAGTTTAGTCTGGAATATTTTGATAAGTTAAAGACAAGAAAATAAAATTCAGTGGTTTTCGTGATGGAAATGGGGACTGAAAACCCCCAATGACAAAACTGCCGTGAATATGAATTGAAACATATGCAAACACTCGACCTACCTTCAACTTGTCCATCTTATACTGCACAGCGATATCAAAACACTTCTTCATTTTTTCTCTTGGCTCCTTCATCAAGAATTCCTCACATTGAGCCATTGCTATTGGTGTGTTCCATTTCTTCGCCATTTTGACAATTGATTCGACGGTGTTTTCTGAAAAATTGTTCAGAGATTATAAGTGCGCCAGCATTACAGGAATGGCACAGACTTCAAAGTTTTTTGCTTTTAGGGGTAATAGAAGCAATTTTCGATAACAAAAACCTTACCATCAACACATGGGCATCCACTGATACACTCTGAGAGGAGCTGGAACTCGTATGCACCAGTGTCCACGAGCTCGATCTTGTTCTTGTTCTTTTCCTGGTTGTCGCCGAAAAATAGCGACTTAAAAGTTGTGGAGTGTTTTGCAAGAACCTAAAAGTAGGAACAAGTTAGAGGAGGAGTCAAAATCTTTGTTGTATTGGTTAGACTTAGAAGGCTTAAAAGTTTACTGACATTATGAGAACAGTGGTAATGTGTAGAGGATCACTGAAATGAAACAGTTCCTTTTCTTTTAGCTACCATGTGAGTTCAACTACCAACGTGGCAAAAATAGAGGCTACGTCTGAAATTATAGCGATTTACTAAGCGGTATCATTCGATCTTGCCCGGGCTTGAACGGTTCATGTAGACCTTATTAATCCCAGCCACACTCGGGACGAGAACCTGCTTTTTTCTAATGAAGACTGCCAAGATTTGCAGACGTGGCAGTAGCCTGCACTGATGATATAAGCTCGGACAGGTCCCTAACGGCCTATGCTTACTCATCAGTAATAACCCAAGCCCATACTAAGTTTTTCAAAGTAAAAACTTACCCCCTTTATTACATAGAAACTCTGCCCTTCAGCCACCAGCTCCACATCAAACCATTCCGGGCAACTGTTGTCAAAAGTCATCAAATTGTCCCTTTGTGGGTAATCCCGATCTGGTTGAGACATTACTGCAAAAAATTCCTGGTGAATGAGGAAAAATGCAAGAAAAATGGTAAAATTGAGTTTAATGGAAAAAAACGTTGTTTGTTTTTATTATAGCAAAAAGCAATGAAAATTGACGATTTTCGTGTCTCTGCGGTCAGGAAGAAATGTGAAAATTGAACGTGTCTAAATGTCTGCGGCTCTTGTCGCCACGGGAGAATATTGACGGGCTGTGTGTGGCGCGTGTTTGCGTATTCATGTGGGAAAAAAGAGAGTATCAGAGGTGAACACATGCTGCCTGAAGATGGATGAAGAGGGGAGAACAAATCGAATAGAGAAAGGCAGTTGAGAAATAGGAAGGAAAGACATTGAAAAAAAGGAATGAATAAATGTGTTTTCATTCCTATTGAAGTCTAGAATTAAAACGCTGAGGAAAGATAAAAGTGAAGATGAAAATGAGCCAAAAAGATAAAAAGTAAAAAGAAAGAATGAAAAAGAAAGAACAATCAAATTTTCGGTAAGAAAAACGAAAAATTATTTTCTGTATCTGGTGAACTATGAAAATAAAATTTGTTAAGATTGAAAGGTCGAAAGAAAAAAAGTTTTTTTTTTGATTACCCTGTCAAAGAACTGGAGGAATTCTCAGAAAAACTAGTTTTCGATGTATAAAAATGGAAAAATGAAAAGAATAAGTAAAGAAAAAGTCTAGATTGCGAACAAAATCTGTGCTGTGTATGTGAATTAGACATCTGATAGTAATTGTTTGATTTTATCAGTTTGGGGTGAAATTTAAAGACCATTTTTCAACCAATCCCTTCTAGATGTCCCCAAGGAACATAGCTATCAATAACCTTAGTCCTTCTTGTTCGTTTTTTTTAGGTGCTTGTAAACGTTCTCCATCTTTTCACATTAGATATGACTTATCAGTTACTTAGCATCTTCCAAATAAGTTATTGATGGGATAAACATGTCAATGTGGCAAAGTTGCCGAGATCTGTTCTGAAGCCTTTCGGTTCAAAAAAATGCACACATCTCTCTGTCTTTCACAATTTCAATTCCAATACAGAACACTCGTCCATCATATATTCCTGGAACCGTTTCTGAAAACTCTTGTTGTATATATTTCATCAACAACACCCTATTTTTCAAAACTATCCAGGGCCGCGCGAACGCAGCCCCGTTACGCAAAAATTAAGCTGTTGGCGAATCTCAACTCGAGACTGCCACACAGGTCAGCCCATCCGAAAGTGCAATGGACAGGCCTCACCATGGGGATTCCGCCTTCATGATCGCGGAATTACCCCCAGCCAGGTAAGTTTATGAGTCGTCGGGCTGTGGGGGTAGTGGTGGCCAGTGTACGGACACTTCCCGGGTTCCGCCGCCCGCTATGTTTTGTGTGTACCTTGACTCCGCCCCTCCAATCAGAGGCGAGAGAGGAAAAAGTGTGTTTTGTCGCGAGGAAAAGGCAAAATATGTACGGTATTGGGGGAAGAAAGCAGATTTTAGGCAGCAGTTTTTAAGATGAATTTTAAAATTGAAATAAAACAAAAGCACAATGTTCTCATTTTCTGACAGAAAAGTTTCCCTACTGTTGGTTTTCCTTCTTCCCATTCATTAGCTTCAGGAAACAAACTCAGATTTTTTTCAACAAAATTTTATTGAATACTCGAAGTGAGAAACAGATCAGGATATCATATAATGAATACAGGGACTGGTGTGGCAACGGTGAAAACTTTTATTTAGAAAAACTTCAAATTTTTTATTCAGAATTATCCACAGAAATTTTCCTCTAATCGTACTTGACCATGAAGTTGTGAACTTCGAATGAAGTTTCTGAGCACTGATGAAAATTCCAGCATTCTATGGGGTCTCCGACGATGAATGAAGACAGCGTCTGAGAAAAAAGCTGGTTTTGTGTCATGTATTTATTCCTTATTTTATGAATGTTCCTTCCTACACATACCTTTGGTACCAAAGAATGCATATCCTGCATCTTTCTCTCTATCAGTTTCGATTTGGCTGCAAATGTTTTTATTGTGTCTGCGACCACTCCGTTGTCAGCTGCCGTCCACTCATCAAAAGTGGCATGTCCTTTTGTGAAGAACGCTGACGATTCGCGGTCCAGTGTCCACAACTAGAAGAATTATGCGATTGGAGAGAAAATTGGCGAACATTTTTACTGCTACTATTTATTTACTTCTTTTTCGAAATTTTGAAGTTACAAATTGTTAGACTGATGCTCTCACAGTATTATTTGAACCGGACTTGGAAAAACGGATGAAAGAAAAAAAAACGAGTATAAAGAAAGTACAGTATAACAACAAGCCCTTATAATAATATTTTATTAAGTTTGTGTGCCCTAGAATTGCCTTCATCGCTTTATTTTACTCTCTAACTTATGAAAGAGTTTGTGAACGAGCAACGTTACACGATAAGTAAGAGTAGTAGAAAAGAAGATAATAATGAGCGACGGCCAAAAAATTGGGTTTCTTTCTCGGCCCGATTTACCGAATTGGATCACAAGGAACTAGAAAGGTACCCTATGATGAGATAATCCGGTTTTTTTTTCAAAATTCAGGGAGAAAACCTCTTGATTTGCCTACAAAACATCATTGTATTGCGGGTAACTACGTAAGAAATGTGATCAGACTACACATAAAACTGCTATAGAGGAACATGTCCGATTAAGCCAAAACATACTTTTTGATCCATTAGAGATGTTATGCTCCTCCAACTCATTGAGCAATTGTTGTTCGAAAAAATTGAAAATAATCATAAGTAGCGCCAAATCCAAAGGCACAGATAGAAAATTGAAGAATAACATTTACCAAAAGAAGAAAAGTATGGTATCAACTTTTCGTTGCATTCTGAGAATGTTCCTGATTGTGATGAGTAATTCCACTGATTGATAATATCAGTGACCAATAATCACATTTATTTTTTCTGGCCAGAAAAAACAAACAATTCCACATTTCTCCTGTCTACAGTTCTATGAATCATCAGACCTCTCCTTCTCCACGAAGGTCCTGTGACGAATGCTTGCATAGTTTTTTTCTCTGCGTCTCCGAATTATCGCAAATAGTGGAGAAGAATTTATTCATTCATCCTTTGTCTTTTGCATGGTTAGCTGTTCTTACTGACCTCCCTCTTATTTATTATTCTGAATTTAAAAAATGAACTATATCAATCCAATTTAAAAGTCAAAAGGTGAGTGTCTTAAAATTTGAAAAATTTAGTTTAGCTTCGTCGTTGTCGTTTCGTAGAAATATGACTATAAACGTTTTGAATTTTGTTTGAAAAAGATCACTGAAGGAAGGAAGAATTTGCCGTTTAAACGATAAAACTAAAATTTCTATCCAATAACATTCAGAAAGTTTTGTTTCAGCTATCGTTCTGACCACTGGAGATGAAAAATAGGGAGTCGTTGATCGAGAAGCTGCTGCTGGACGAATACCAAGGGCAAATCGACAATGCAGGACGCTTGAATTTGACTTTTTAAAAATTGTTATTTTTTTAATCTATGTTCTGGTTTCCTCTAATTTTCATCTTTTGTTTTGTTAATTAGGTTGTTTTGAAGTTAATTTTAGTTTTTTTTGTATAACCGATCATTGCTTCTCGTTCTCCTTTCCACTCTATTTTGTAAACCCCATTTTCCTCCTCATCATATCTCTCATTGAACCTTTCATGGACAAATATATTTTACATAATCTGGCAAAAATTTATTTCAATAAATTTAATTCTAAAAAACTTTGAAATCTAAATACAGTCATCTACTAAACTTTCCTGAGAAGTTGACTCTCTGAAACATATGTCATCTTGCTTCGGGATGTGTGTATTTGTTTCTGTAAATATCAGAAACGTTTTGCACACTCTTTTCTTCTTTCTCCACCAACACACACATGTTTCTCCTCTCTCGCCTCTGATTGGAGGGGCGGAGTCAAGGCACACACAAAACATAGCGGTCGGCGGAACCCGGGAAATGTCCGTACACTGACCACCACTACCCCCACAGCCCGACGACTCATAAACTTACCTGGCTGGGGGTAATTCCGCGATCATGAAGGCGGAATCCCCATGGTGAGGCCTGTCCATTGCACTTTCGGATGGGCTGACCTGTGTGGCAGTCTCGAGTTGAGATTCGCCAACAGCTTAATTTTTGCGTAACGGGGCTGCGTTCGCGCGGCCCTGGATAGTCTTATAAAATAGTGTTTTTGATGAAATATGTATAACAACGGTTTCTATAGTCAACTTGAACTATGAGAAATGCACAAGATACAAACAAAAGCACCTGAATTTATTGAATCTTGAGAAATTCGAAATAGTGGATTAGAAAGATGTCACATCAATATTGAAGCCTTGTTGAAGCTATTTTAACACTTTTCTCTGAGAAAAATATCGAATCATGATTAATTTTCATTCTAATTTCCACAGCTTATGAAAACTCTGAGAATGGGGAATACGGAAAATACAAACAACAGAACATGAGTTCATTGAATATTGAGACACCTGAAATACCTGAAATCCGTGCACCGTTAGCCTCAACAATGTAGTTATAATTTTCCGTTGATTAATTTAAATTGACGTGGGATTCCATGGTTTGCCGTCTCATAAAATGGGCTCCTTCTGAATTTTCTTAACCTAAAACGGTTTGGAAAATAAGTTTTGAAAGAAGAAACGAATAACTAATAGTTACGTTTCATTTGTTAAAAATTTGAAACACTGCTCTGGAATTCTGGGAACAAAAACTGGTAAAATATTTTTGAATGTTTGTGGAGCTAATTAGGGGTATTTTTCGACCAATCGATAAACGGTTTGACAGTTTCTAGAAATGTGAGAAACAGAGGTGTCTTCTAGAACTGTCCCAACGTTAGAAATGTGTTTTTATGGGTCGGGGGCCTTTTTCATTTGGGCAAAAATTGATTTTTACTGATTATTGTTAACAACTTTTTCAAATCCCGCACTTTCTTGCTATTTTTGAGAAATGGCATCATATGCAATTTCCGAATATTCGGTAAGTCTTACTTACGCGTTTTCATCGGAGTCGTATAGAAAACTCCATCAATCACATTTGTACTGCCAGTCCGACGGTTGAGTTAATCAAACGGGAGATGATAGGGACAGACTTCAATTAAATTTCGAAAATGATACCATATGCTGTTTCCGGATCCTCGGTCATCTAGTCGTCTTATTTTGTGAAGTCGCATCAATCTCATTTTTACTATAGTCTGGAGGGTGAGTTGATTGAACTGGTGAACGTAGGGCTCGACTTTTCCTCATTTAAATTCAGAGAGCGCCCACCTCATCAATCAGGTTCGCCTTCTCAGTAGGCTCTTCTTTCTTTAAAATTTAGATTGGATTTTGGCTCCTCCCTTTTTTTGGCCTTCTCTCCAATCCTGGCTCCTTCCCTTTATTGAGGTAAGGTTGGCCCGACTCATTTCAGTCACTCTACCCATACATTTAGAGATGAAGTCATCTCTCTTGGTTGTCCTCTTCCTTATGGGAGCCATTTCGGCTTTTCCGTTTGGAGGAACTACTGTATTCTTCGGAAACGGAACTGTTCATTGTGACCTTCCAAACAAATGGTGGTGCTTCCAAGTCACCGTCTACGAGACGGACTACCCATTGTGAGTTCATTTCATTCGTTTCAGTTTGGCTAGAAACTTTTTGATGATAAAACAATGAAGACAGTTGATCAACTAGGATTTCATAAGGTCTCAATAAGAATGAGCGACTCAATGATGGGTCACAAAGGAACATGAAAGAAAATGAACATGAGCGCTTCCCATAGCATTTTCAACGACTTTCAGTACACCTCACAAAGCAAGGGTTTCCATAATTTTTTGCGAAAACTGATTGTTTGGAATACATGAATTTTACTAATAACCTAATAGGGTATCTTGATATTCTAAGACTTCACTCAAGTCAATCATCCGATGATTCACTAGTAACATACTTGGAACAAAAAAAAAGTTGAAAAATCATCAAACCATGATATCCTGATTCTTCTTGAAAATCCCCTTCAAACCTTATTGATTTTCGAACTGGGCGTGGGAACTCTCCCGAAATTCTGTTTTTTTTTTCAACAACCTCATATGATAAAATAGTACCAAAATAACGAAAACTGCATAACTTCTAGCCGCGACGACAAAATCGACTTCTTTGGAAGCAGATGCACCAAAGGACCAAGCTACAACTATGAGTTGAGTGGAAAGCAGGATGGGGATGGAGGTTTCTGGAACGTAAGACTTTTTTATTGAAAAGTATCTGCAATTATATTACTCTCAATTCAGACGTTCTACGAACTGGATTTCTACATCATCCATAACTGCACCAATCACGGAGCTAAGATGCGTCAAATTCGAAGAACCACTCAATATGCACCATCAAGCGCCTCGTAAGTTTTTTTTTCACAATTTAAGATAAGTGCTTAGAAAAACAACGGGTTTTAGGTTTGTCGAAATCAAGCAATGGAACGCTAGCATCACCAATTTGGGACAAGAAACTTTTGCATTCTTTTAAGCGTCACTTTCACTTCATACTGTTCTACTGAGCCTTTCCAATCTGCATTTTGAATTCCACTACGTACTTATTGATAAATAACTGTCATTTTATCTTAATATTATATTGTTCTTCTGAATTCCTCTCTGCTCTCTTGTCAAATCGTGCGACTTCTGTTAAAATGAACCATTCATGTTAACTATTCTAGTTCTTTCCACCTTATTGAAAGCTGAATTTTTTTTCAAGTCTTCGTCTTCTTGGAAAAAATATAAACAACTGCCATCAGAGCTGTCGGAATCGCGGCCGCGGCCCTCGGCTTTTTGCTATAAGTCGGCCGCGGATAACTCAATCCGGACGTCCTTTCACCAAAATGCATAACTTCTTATGCTCTACAAGGCCGCCTCTTGCATCGAAACAACCCCACCGCTAGGAAGCGAGATATAAAAAAGGCCTCGGCTTTTTTTCGGCCGATTCGACAGCTCTGACTGCCATCCAACCCAAAGTCACGAAGAACATCCCGCAAATTCAATAAAAGTAATATCTGCTTCGGAAGTAGGATAATTTATTGAGTTGACACGCAACAAAGTATCTATATATAAAGCGGACTGCGAACTGAACAAAGTACATTGCGAAGCAACCACAATAGGATGCTGGAAATAGGGAAAAGATCAGAAGAAGATATAGGAGATTGGGTAGGCTACCTGATATGATTCTTGCGGTGGAGTTGGAGAAATGAAATCGTTTTTTTCTTACTATAATTGTGTTGTCGTAGTGATCAGTTAACTGAAAGAATGGGAATTACAACCATATTAAAAGTTAAATATCATTTCTATTCCAAGAAAACAAAACCGAAAATTAGAAATACTTTTCTAAGAAAGTTTCCTAAACTGAACAACTGGCAAACTTTTAATTCCATCATTTTCTATTTACAAAATGTTAATGATGCTATGAATAATTTCATATGCTAACACCGAATCTCTGAAGATTTTGTGGCTTGTTGCTTTATTAAGACGACTTCGCAGCTCGGCTTTCTTTTTTAGAAAATTGTCAATTGTTTCAGTCTTTGCGACGAGCTCGGTTTGAGTACCATGAAGTTGTCGTCGGAGAGCTTTATCCAATTATCGTTTGTGGATCTTCTCTTCTCCATGTGCCGCCACTTCCTGATGCTGTTTCGACTCATTCATCTGATGCTTCAGTCTTTGTGGCATGCTCGGCCTGATTCTCATGAAATCGTCGTCGGAGGTCTTCCTTGAGCGCTTGTGGAGCTTCCTTATCTTCATGTCCCGCCGCGTCTTAATTCTGTTCCGGCTCATTCTTCTAATCTTCTGGAGCCATCATCTCAGCGTTTTCAGCTGCAAAGAATCCAGAATTAAAGTTGAAAAACACTGAAGATCAAGTCTTAGTTCCAAGCGCTTTATTCTCTAAACAACCAGTAAAAAAAGATGAAAATTCTCAGAAAAAAATTCAATTATTGCATAAAATTAGAAAAATACCAGAAATTTTACGAAAAAGATAACATTTACATGTTTTGTGAAAAAGAGAGAAGCTCATTCACAGATGATAAATGGATTGATAAGATGGAATGGAGGAAACGGGAAAAACACCACAGAAGAAAAGATAGGTAAGAAATAGGAATCGGAAAAAGGCGAATCGAGCGTTGAGAGGAGTGAATGAATAGGGAAGAAGTGAAATACACACTTTTAAGTTGAACCATTGGAGATCTCAATGAGGAATACAGAAAATCAAAGAATTTTTGACTCGAGAAAAGAAATGAAGGATAGATTAGGCTGGGTGGGTTGAACAAAGTTCAATTTAACGACCCGAAGTTGATGCAGCGACCTCGACCGGTCTAGATGGCCTGGCTGACATGTCCGGACGGAAGTTGTACTCCTCGAGCTTGAAGTAGACCTCTGTAATCAAAACGTTATTTTTACTGTTTTCTATATGGAAGAATGAAGCATTTCTAAATGTAATCACTCACTTGTCTTAATTATTCTTTTTCGCAGATTCTTTCTCGCCTCGATGATCAACTCTGCCTCATGTAGGTTAACTTTTTGAAGCCATTTCTTCAGCAACTTCTTATCCAGGATTTCAATCTGTCGAATTTGAAACGCGATATCCTTTTTCTGGCATTCCAGTTGTTTCTTCTCGTAGAGCACAAAGATCCGGTATTTCCTCAAAGCCGACTCATCTTCGTTTGGTCCGAAGTGTTCAGTGATGAGCTGCTCGTGGTGGCTGATGGTGTCCGACAAGCCGAAACTTTTAATGCTTCCGATGATGTCTTCTTGGTGAGAGGTGAGAGTTTCCTTCTTCTCTTGGAGCAACTTGTGGCATTCCATCATCATATCCGAATTGGCCTTGATTCTGTTAAGGATCTTTGAGCATGGGTGGTCTCTGTGATACAATTTGCCGCACTCCCCACATCCGACTTTTTCGTAATGCGAACAGCTCGCAACCTGAAAAACGTAGAGTTCAAAAAAGTCCGAATTTTGATAGAGGAAATGTACAATCTCTTAGTTTTGAGACTGATATTAAGACTGAAAAAATCGTAGCGTATAAAAATCGTATTTTTTGAGTTCCGCCTTTCTAAGCTACATCAATCAGGATCTAATAGAATAGGGGTTTCATAATGTTTGAGAATTCAAAAATCCACCAATTTAAAACTAGCGAACTAACACTGAAGTACATTGCTCTATCTCGAACATCAGGTATTTTCAGGCCCCATTTTTTTAAAAAAAAAAATAAGCGTATTGCTTATTCTCTTTCTTTGAAAAACTAGAAAAATATTTGGAAAAAATCACCAAGAAAACTCACAGGACAATGGAAAATTGCTTCTCTGTGTGGATGCTCCGAACACATCGGAATCACCTCTGGCTTGTCCGCCATCTTAACAGCTCTGTGTTGTTGCATGAGCCGGGATTTCTCATGGGATTTCATGTAGCACTTTTCACAGTACGCCTCTTTGCAGCTTGTACAATATAATTCGGCCTCGTGGTTTTGGTTTTCGAAGCACTGAACAAGAATTCCTTCTCCTTTCTTGGTTTTTGCCGGTCTTTGCCTTTCCTTTGCCTCGTTCATTGAGTTGATGACATCCAACATTGCATAGTTGATGACAAAGTTTTTCGGCACTGAAAAGAACTATTCATGAAAAAATTATGGAGTGAAATACTCACAAATGTTAGTTTCTCTCCGACAAGATGGGCAACGCGTGGTTGGTGGCTGGGTGCGCGATGTTCTTGCAATTGCTTCTAAACATCCCAGACAGAATGAATGTCCGCATTGCGGGGCGACACGGGGCTTCATAGCGGAATCAGTGGCTGAGAAGTTGGTCCAACAAATGCTACAAACAAAACCCTCACAGGTCGTCTGCCAATTTGGTCGTCGCGGCATGCCTGAAATAAATGTTCTGATAACCTATCATTCAAAACTTCGAACGTGTTTTGTAGGACCGAAAACTTGTAATTGATAGAAGAATACATACAAAAACCTATAAAAATGCCCTTCTGTTACAACTTTCGGCAAAAAAGACACAAAACCAAGTGAAACGAAAACCTGATTATGGTAAAAAAGAGAAATGGAGAAGATATGTAAGTAATGAGAACAGGCCAAAACAATGGATTAGTTGAGACAAAAAGTAGACATGACGAATGATTATTCTCAAAAAGATCAAAATTTTTCACAAAACAAAAAAAAAACATAACAGTTAAACTGAGAACGAGAATAAGAACGACGTTGTGCGTTCAAACAGAAGTGGTCCTGTGGCTGTTGTTTGCAACGAAAAATGGGTAACTGTACAAAAAGACGTCATGAACGCATGACGACGCTTATCTCGCGCGAGGGATAAGGGGGGGGGGGGAGAAGGTGGACAAACAGTACGCAGTACAAGTTACATATCTTCTGCATTGAAAAGTTGTGAAAACATTGACTCCTCATTTTTTCAAGCCGCGAGAAGAAAAATGAGTAGAAAATTTATAGGATATGACCGAGTTGCAACAAAAAAAATCAGAGAGATGATAATTTTCTAATTGACAACTTGGCTAGTGGGAAAAAACAGAGAATGAATAGTTGAGTCGGTGTATATTCGAAAAAATGGTATCAATCACTGACGCAAGATCGTGAGATGAAGCTAACAAGCCCTGCTGAAAAATGTCACTAAAGGAGTTAGAGGTGTTTTTTTTTTCATTCAAATAAAAATCAATCTTTGTTGATAATTGTAGAAAACTTTCTTTCAAAACCAACTCTTTACTGTTTATTCCCAAAAAATGACATCATATGCTTCTCCAAATTTTCGGTAAATCTCACTTACGCTTTTTTGTTTTGGCGCCCACCTAAGAATGACATCATATGTTATTTCAAAAAATTGGGTGAATCTCACCTACGCTTTACATTTTCAGAAACATATGGTGAAATCTCATCAATCACTTTTGTATTTGAGTATAGCGGGCGGGTTAATTAAACTGAGGAACGTAAGGCTAGACTTCCCCTCATTTAAATTCAAAAAGCTCCTTCCATGCGCCCACCTCATCAATCAGTTTTTCACCCTTTCTTAGGGGGCCCTTCTTTCATTAGAATTTAGATTGGATTTCGGCTCCTCCCTTTTTTGTCGGTTTTTTCCAATCTTAGCTCCTCCCCTTTTTCATGGTATAAAAAACGATCTCAATCCAGTCACTCTACCCATACATCTGGAGATGAAGTCATCTCTCTTGGTTTTCCTCTTTCTTATGGGAGCCATTTCGGCTTTTCCATTTGGAGGAACTACTAAATTCTTCGGAAATGGAACTGTTCATTGTGACCTTCCGAACAAATGGTGGTGCTTCCAAGTCACCGTTTACGAGACGGACTACCCATTGTGAGTATTTCTGTAGTCACTTCAATACAACTTTTTACTATTACCATTCCTTCTAGAACAGATGCCCCATGGGGTTATTATCTCATCTTTCTCACTCTCTTACTATCATGAAAGATCAAAAAAATATAAGGTTTCTATAAAACGTGTCCCGCGATACATAAATTTTTTTCGCTATTTCCATGACGATTTTTAGCGGTGAGATCTTTTCAATTCTTATTAAATCTTTTGAATTATTCAACTAGCTATAAAACTTTTCGGAGGCGGTTCCTAGAATTTTTGGTCTCCGAGGCCTCATGAGCACATTTTTCAGAATTGAGCCACAGTTTTTGGCTTCATATGAGTGAAAGATATAAAATACATACTCTTTTTCACTAGTTACTTCATTAAATGTATGGTGTATTTCAGCCGTGACGACAAAATTGACTTCTTTGGAAGCCGATGCACCAAAGGACCAAGCTACAACTATGAGTTGAGCGGAACCCAGGACGGGGATGGCGGTTTTTGGAACGTAAGTTTTTTTTTCTTGAACTGTATCTGCAGTTATATTACTCAAAATTCAGACGTTCTACGAGTTGGATTTCTACATCATCCACAACTGCACCAATCACGGAGCTAAAATGCGTCAAATCCGAAGAAACACTCAATATGCACCATCAAGCGCCTCGTAAGTTCTTCTACAGTTTTAGAGAAACAATTAGAGAACAACAATTTTCAGGTTTGTCGAAATCAAGCCATGGAACTCCAGCATCACCAACTTGGGACTGGAAACTTTTGCATACTTCTAAGCGTCAATTCAACTTCATGCTGTCCTGCCAATCCGTTACTTTTTTCATCTTAGACCCCTTTTCCGTATCAATTTATCTCCGTCAATCAATCTCTCCACTTTAATGTTCCCCTGGCCCTGGAATCCCTTTTGCTCTCTTGTCAATTTATGCGATTTCTGTTGAAATGAACCAATTATGTTAACGTTCCATTATCGGTGATCCAATTGGAAGTTCTCATAGAATCATCACAACTGGAAGCGCCGTTCTTCGAACAGAAATGTTAGAGAACATCTCAAAAGGTTTAAACCCCATCATTTACTGTTTTTGAGATATTTGTGAATCTCATTTACGTTTCTCATTTTGAAATCGTATAGTGAAGACACATAAATCAAATTTGTATTTTGGTCTAGCGGGTAGGTCAATTGAACTGGAGACTACCGTCCTCGACTTTTCTCCTATTTGAATTCGCTTGAGTCATCTAGCTTTGGGTGCTTCTTGTCGTCGCTCTCTGCTTCCTCGCCTTTTCGTTTGCGCGAATCTATCTCACTTTCTTTCGCGTCCTTAGGAGCGCTTCTCTGGTTCAAAATTTCCTCCACTTTAGACTTTCTTTTCATTTTAGCACGTTCATGGCAGGCTACAAAATTACTTATTCCGTCGTTCTCGTCTTCAATGAACTTTTCAAGTATATCAACATATTCGGTAAATTCTGTTATTCTGCCATTCAACACTTTCACCTCTGCCTCATGATTTCTTCCGAGCTCTTCCGTTTCTTGTTTGTGTTTAATGGATTGATTTTCATTCTCCTTTTTCAACGCATCGATAGTCTTGTTAGCCTCGTCCAACTTCTCGTTTAATTCTTTTTTCTCGTTCTGCCAAGCTTCCTTCTTCGCTTCGAACCGAATTCTTTGCTCTTCCTTTTCTCGCATGATTTCATTAGTGTCAGGATGAGCCACTGGCACAATTCCTTCCAGGTTGAGAGGAAACACTCCCGAAGCAACATCAGTTGCATCTGAAAACTTTTTCATGACAATAACTTCAAAAAATGTAGTTCATGAAGCTTCTGGATAGAAATATTAAAAGTTGTAAAATCAGTTTTCGAACCTTTTATATCATAAAGTAAGAAGACTTGCATCTATTCGTTCCAAAAAGATTGTATTTGCCACAATCCTAAGTTTTTCCCCTTTCAAAAACCTCTTAAAAATTTCTAACTCACCATTACCGGTAGATTGATCATCCATATTTTTGGAACTTTGTGAGTGTTGTTTGCAGGAAACTGGATGAGCCTAAAAACCAAACAAATAAGTTTAGAAGAAAAATTTTTGAGGCTTTCATATAGGTGAGAAATGAAGTAAGGTGAAATACAACCTCATGGAATCAGAAATTGTTCATTTTCAGAGTTCAAAGTACTTTATTTAGAAACGATCGATTCAAAAAAAGGTTATTCTTGGAAAAAAACTTAGTCATTGCATGAGATTAGAAAATTACCAGAAATTTACCCAAAAAAGTTAACGTTTGGATGTTTTGTGCAAAAGAGAGACGCGTATTCACATATAATAAGTTGATTGAGAAAACAAAACGGTAAAAATAAGGAAAACACAACGGAGAAAAGATAGGTGGGAAATCAAAATCGGGGTGGGGCGGATTGAGCGTTGAGAAAAGTGAATAAACAAGGGAGAAGATTAATACACACTTTTGGGTTGAATCGGTCTGTATGGTCTGTCTGACATATCCGGGTCGAAGATGTACTCCTCGAGCTTGTAGAAGACCTCTGTAATCAAAACGATATCTCTTCTATATACTAAGCGGCAAGCTCTGTCTGTGTGTGTGTGTGTCTGTCCAGCGCTTATCACTGAATAACTTTCGTACCCCTCGACCGTTTTTAACCATATTTGGCATGTAGTCATGGGTCACCGAGCGCTTCAATTCTATACCGTTTGAAGCTTGGGTTACTGTAGGATTACGGTAGCTACAGTAACCCATTTTTTGAAAACGTGTTCGCGATGAACGGAATTAATCCATTTTTTGCACGTAGTATCTACGGGACCCCAATAGCACACTAACAAAAAAAATGGTGAAAATCACTGTAGGATTACGGTAGTTACAGTAACCCAAAAACTTCCAGAGCTTCCAGAACTTCCAGGAACCTCTAGAAACTCTCAGAAATTTCCGGAAGCTTCTTGCAACTTCCGGAAATTTCCAGAGCTTCCAGAAGTTCCAGAAACTTCTAGACAATTCTAGAAGCTTCCAGAAAGTTCCAGAAAGTTCCAGAACTTCCTGGAAAGCTCCAAAAGCTTCCAGACACTTCGAGAAAGTTCCAGAACTTCCAGAAATTTCTAGAAACTTCCAGAAAATTCTAGAATGTTCCAGAACTGCCAGAAACTTCTAAAAACTTCCAAAAGCGTCTAGAATGTTCCAGAACTTCCAGAAACTTCTAGAAGCTTCCAGAAACTTCTAGATACTTCCAGAAAATTCTAGAATGTTCCAGAACTTCCAGAAACTTCTAAAAACTTCCAAATGCTTCTAGAATGTTCCAGCACTTCCAGAAACTTCTAGAAACTTCCAGAAAAATCTAGAATGTTCCAGAACTTCCAGAAACTTCTAAAAACTTCCAAAAGCTTCTAGAATGTTCCAGCACTTCCAGAAACTTCTAGAAACTTCCAGAAAAATCTAGAATGTTCCAGAACTTCCAGAAACTTCTAGAAACTTCCACAAACGTCAAAGCATTTGATTATTCTGGCGGAAATTCGAATTTTCAAAATTTTTTGGGGGGGGGGATTCAAATTATCAAACATTTTGGCGGGAATTCAAATTTTCAGAATTTTTGGCGGAAATTCAAATTTTCAAAATTTTGGCGGGAATTCAAATTTTCAAAATTCAAATTAGCAACATTTTTGGAACAGGAAGGAGGCTTAGGGTGCATTACTGCCTAATAATCAAAATGAGTTTAAAGGGGGTGGGAACTCTCATACGTAGGGGAATTTTAAGGGGAAAAAAAGGGCGCAGTCTCATATAGGCAAGGAGGGTCGGCGCGCTTTCTCGGCCTCAAAGCGCAGTCGGTAGCGATTTCGGTGATCTGTCGGACCAACCCTGGGTTCGAACCCACTAGAGGTATTTATTTTTGTAATTTCAGAAAAAATGTTTTTTTGAGTTCCCACCTCCTTTAAGCGTGGCAAATTAACCCCCCCCCCCCCCCCCATTGAGGAGCGCAGCGACGAACGAAAAGGAGGTGAGCCGCCGTAGGCGGCGCCACCGACTGGTTTTTACTATTTTCTAAATGGTAGAATGAATATTTTATAAATGTGATCACTCACTTCTCTTTTCTATCTCTTTTCGCAGATTCTTTCTCGCTTCAAGGATCAGCTCTGGCTCTTGGAAGTTAACTTTTTGAAGCCACTTTTTAAGCAACTTCTTTTCCAGGATTTCAATCTGCCTGATTTGAAACGAGATATCCTTTTTCTGGCATTCAAGTTGTTTCTTCTCGTAGAACACAAAAATCCTGTACTTCTTCAAAGTAGGTTCATCTTCGTTCTGCCCAAATTGTTCAGTGATTAGCTGCTCGTGGTGGCTGATGGTGTCCGAGGAGTCGAAACTTTTGAGGCTTTTGGTGATGTCATCTAAGTGAGATGTTAATGTTTTCTTCTTCTCTTGGAGCAACTTGTGGCATTCCTTCATCTCAGCCGAACTGGTTTTGATTTGCCTCAGAAGATTTACGACTTCGTGGTCCTTGTGATGCAACTTTCTGCACTCCGAACATCCGACTTTCCACAAACAGCGCGGAACCTGAAAAACGTAAAGTTCAAATTTTAAAAGAGGAAACGAAAATTTTCTTAGTTTTGAAACTGATATTAAGATTCAAAAAATCGTGGAGGAGACTAGCTGAAACAAAGGTAGAACTCAAAAAAGTTTATCCAACGGGTGGACACTCAGGTAGGTTTGACCCCATCTTTGGCCTGGCAGATTACCAATAGTGCTACCAGACAAGTTACAAAATCCGCAAAGCGCATTGCTCTATCTCGAACATCAGGAATTTTCAGGCCCCGTTTTTCGAAAAACAAGCGTATTTCTTATTCTCCATTTTTGAAAAACCGAAAACAATCTGGAAAAATGAGCAAAAAAACTCACAATACACTGGAAACTAGCTTCTCTGTTTGGATGGTTTGGGCACATTGGAATCACCTCTGGCTTGTCCGACATCTTAACAGCTCTGTGCTGCTGCATGACTCGGGACTTCTCATGTGCTCTCATGTAGCACTTTTCACAGTAACCTTCCTTGCAGCTTGTACAATATAAGTCGGCCTCGTGATTTTGGTTTTCGAAGCATTGAACAAGAATTCCTTCTCCTTTCTTCGTCTTGGCGGGCCTTTGCCTGTCTTTGACCTCGTTCATCGAGTTCATCACGTCCAATAGTGAATAGTTGATGGCAAAATTTTCAGGCACTGAAAATAAATATTTTTTGTGAGTTCTATCGACTTTGAAAAGTTGATTGACTGAATTACTCACAAATATCGGTGCTTCTTTGACAGAATGGGCAGCGCGTTGTTGGTGGTTGGGTGCCCGACCTTTTTGCGATTTCTTCTAAACATCCTAGACAGTATGAATGTCCGCATTGTGGGACCACACGTGGCTTCATAGCGGCATCAGTGGCTGAGAAGTTGTTCCAACAAACTTTGCAAACGAAACCCTCACAGGTGGTCTGCCAGTTTGGTCGTTTCGGCATATCTGAATTGAATGTTTTAATAATTATCATTTAGAAATTTTAACGTGTTTTGGAATACCGAAAAGCCTGTAAATGATGCAATAATATTCACAACAACCTATAAAGTGTGCCGCTCCATTACATCAATCAACACATGAACCAAGTGAAAAAAACTGATTGTGGGAAACAAAGAGAAAGGGAAACAATATAGAAGTATCGAGAATACACAACACAATGGAAAGGTTGAGACAAAAATGGAACAAAATGTATAAGAAAAATAAGCTTCATTATAGGTTATCAATTCGTACAAGACTTCATAGAAGATTGAGGGAAAATAGGTTTCATAGGAGATAAGTATCGATATTGCAGAATTCGACGGTTATGTCTTTGGACGGTTTTCTTGAAGATTTCTGTGTGATCGATCTACTCTGGAATAAATTAATTTAGGGTGAAAACTTTATATTATCAAAGTTAGAACGGAAAGCTAGACCAGTCGGGCCGTCCGAGACGCGGGCTAATCTAGCTTCCTTTTATAAATTGCTAGCGGGGTCGGATAGTTGCGAAATCGTAGAATTAACTGAGATATACAATTTGAACTGCTCACAAATCTATTTCCAATGAGATTCCTCAGCCGGTCCCAGTCTGCCTTGACAAAGCTTTTGTCCACTGTGTTTTTGTGTGACATTTCGTAACTCAGCTGGATTACCTCCATTTTTACAACTATTCCAACGAGAATGGTCTCTATCCGCAAGTAACATGAGTGTTTCAGCGTCCAGCATGCAGTTGAAAGCTCATCACCGTATGATGTTGATATAATCTAGAGAAACACGAAGACATCGTCATCGGCAGTACAAAACCTGTAAAAAAGTTCAGGCGGAGAGTACCTAGAGATTCTTTGTAAACTGACCGCAATAGTTATAGACAAACTAGCTTCATCTAATAAAAATCTTTTGTCAATGAGCCGCATGTCTGCAGGAATTCTAAACATTTCTTGCAAATCGGGTCTTCTGAATAACTTTCACCCTCATCCATTCTTCTCCACTTCGAAACAGCAACTATCATCGACCGAAACACAATTTTGAGCTTCGCTCAGTGAAAGTTTGTACCGTCATCGACGGAGACAAAGTATGCATCACCATTTGTTGATCTACAATGCAATTCTACAAATTTTGCGATAAAGCTATAGGAATACTTACTCAACAAGCCAATATTAGCCAACTATTGCATAATGTGTCTCGATATGACCGGTTCTTCAAATTTGAGTTCCATTAATGCATCCTCGGCCGCATTTCGCATCGTTTGAGCCATGGTTTGTCACCAGCGAAATCAGCTTTTGATGGAAGATATATTACCGCCTCTCCAAATCGCGAGATGACCGCATGAAGAAACTTTATATCATCAAGTAACTGAGTGAACGAGCGCATGGGACTTCATATCAGGTGGGCAGTAAGAATCTTCTAAAGTTCCATGTTAATCAAAATCAGCTGCTCTCATCATCCAACTGAATTTTGTGTTCGCCATCCAGTGTGCTTCGTATCGGGATGGAGTGACAACCTCAGATCACAAATCTGCAATGCCATATAACCAATATTGCGTTAAAGCTATAAAAATACTTACTTAGCAATCCACTCTTCGTAGCAAAAAGGTCAACCAATTGTCACATGATGTGCCTCGATATGACTGGTTCTTCAAATTTAGAGCCATAAATGAATCCTCGGCCGCAGTTCGCATCGCTTGTGTCATGGTTCGTCAACAGTGGTATCAGTTTTTGGTTTAAGATACATTGTTGCCTTTCCAATTTCCATGATCGCGAAATGACAGCGTGAAAAATCTTTTCATCATCAAGCAACTGGATGAACGAGCACATGGGATTTCTTATCAGGTGGGCAGTATGAATCTTCTGAAGGTTCATGATTTTTTTTGAAATCCGCTGCTGTAATCATCCGACTGAAGGTTATGTATGCCACTCCGTGTTAGTCGTATCGAGATGGAGTGACAACCTCCAATTACAAATCTGCAATGCTATTCTACAAGTTTGGTGCTCGAGCTATAGAAAAACTTACACAGCAATGAAACGATTCCAGCAAAAATTGTGATCTTATTGCTGCAAGCGGTGTGGCAAACTCGTCAAATTTCAAGTCAGGAATCGAGTTCCAACAGCTTTCAATGACACTCGGCATCGAAATCATGAGCTGCCATTCAAAAACTTCTTCCATCGTCATCTCTTCTGCTAGAGTTCTGACTTTTTTCCACAAAACTACCAGAATCTTCCACGACGCGAGTCCGGAGAGCTGAAATGATAAGATTGTAGTATAAAACATACTTGTCTTACTCGCTTCTATGTGTGACCAACCTCAACTTTTCCAATCGTTTTTTTTTGTCGAACACGCATCATCCATTGTGGTTTTTACTGAATTTTCCTGAAAAACAAAATAAATTTATTGAACGCTTTCGACCGGAAATGTGTAAGTTAGCGCGTTTTTTGCACAATAACATGAGCTTGATTAGCAAAAAAAAAAACAGAACCCACGATAAAATAGGCCATATCAGCGTTTTACACAAAGAAAACAACAGAAATTCCGAGAAAAAAAAACCAAAACGCTTTAGGAAGCCCGATTTCTCTCAAAATCTTTGATTCTAATGCGTAAAACGACTGACGAAGAAAAAGAAGGACCTGTCAAGATGACCTCAAAATATCGATCGTGCGGGCCAGGAAACTGTGTTTGTCAGTGGTGTTTGGCAGTGGTGAACGTGGTCCATATGGAATAAAGGCAGATGGAACAACGGTAAGACATATGGAATTTTTCGTGATATGTAAATTGGTGGAATAAAAATAAGAAGAGAAGTCGGAATCCTATTTTGTGAGAAAAATCACGTTTGAAAAAAAGTTTAGTGTTGAAATGTGTTTTTCGCGTTTTCACAAAGAAAGACGCCATGAAAACTAGCAAATTGAGTGTCTTTAGAATGAGAAAAAATAGACGATTTTCTGAAAATTTCAGAAAAAAAGCCCTTGAAAACAAGCGAAAACGAAGGAGAAACGCTTTTTTCTCGATATGTCTGCGTCTAGCGCAAAAAAGAAACCACGTTCAAAAAAAGCATAGTGATGAAATGTGTTTTTCACGTTTTCACATAGAAAGACGCAACGAAAACTAGCGAATTGGGTGTCTATCGAATGAGAAAAATTAAATTAACTTGATTTTCTAAAAATTTCTGAAAAAACCATTGAAAACAAGCGAAAACGAAGGAGAAGCGGTTTTTTTTTCGATATGCCTGCGTCTAGCGCAAAAAAGAAACCACGTTCAAAAAAAAGCATAGTGATGAAATATGTTTTTCACGTTTCCACAAAGAAATACGCAATGAAAACTAACGAATTGGGTGTCTAAAGAATGAGAAGAAATTAACTAACTTGATTTTCTGAAAATTCCAAAAAAAAGCCATTGAAAACAAGCAAAAACGAAGGAGAAACGTTTTTTTATATGTCTGCGTCTAGCGCAGAAAGAAACAATTTGAATCGAAAAGAGAGAATGGAGGCAGATCATAGACCGAGAGGTGTAAGTGTAGGAGGACGTGAACAACAAACGTCATGTTGACCGGAGAAAAAGATGGGGAGAGTAGAAAAAAGAGGAAAAGATTGGTAAGAATTGAGGCGAATAAGCAAATGACGTGGAAGGTGGTTAGATGAACATACGTATCTTGGAGAAACAATATTGAATTGGTATTATTGTTTTGATAATTAGTCTAAAAACTAATTCAATAACATCTCACATAGCCTATTTTATGGAAAAAGTAACACCCTCTGAATCTGTGTAGAATATCTGAAATCAATTAGAAAAATATCGTCAAAAATCAACCATTTCCGTACTGTTCATACTCATTCAATAGAGAAATTAATGATGATTTTGAAGATATCATTCAGAAATATCTAGCTTGGAAACTAGCGTTTTTATTTTACCGTGACCAATATTCGTGGAAAAAACGTCACGTCTCACTTTCGTTTTTCGTGGAGAAAAAAATCAGTTCAAGATGTGCTCCCCTTATGAGTATCCAGTTACCGTTTCGAACCGCAAACTTTGCTCTACAACGAGACGAATTGACGGTTTCTATGACAATGTGAGTTTATTTCAATTACCCTTTTTATCATTGAAAATTTCAGTCGATTTGCAAAAGTATGTCCTGCCCAATTTCTACAACTTCAACTTCAGCTAACTTGACTGCTGAGAATTGCTCAGACCCTACCATCTTTCTACTTCTGGGAATTGGTGCCGGGAACATCATTTTTGGTTTTTTTCCATGGCACTGAAGTGGTATCAGAAGATCCGAAAGATAATCAGCGAATATCGTGACTTCAGAAGTACAAAGACACAACTAGTCACCATCGGAGACGAAGAGAAGAAGAATCAAAGAACCCTCTAGATGTATAATTTTAATAAATGACCTTGTTTTGAAGTTTTTACCATTTTTATTTGGAAAAAAAAATACGTTACATGAAAAAAAAACCAGGAATTTTGAAATCAAGTGGAAGATTGTGGGTGATTTGAAGATGTGGTAGAAGTGGAAGAAGTGGAAGATTTGAAAGGTTTTGGATATTTTGACCAGCCGGTTCTTTTCTGACAGTCAAAACAAAAGTTGTAGTGAAGTTGTCCACTTTCCACCTTCAAAGTTGTCTTGCAACAGGGTGCTAGAACTACAGAAACTACTGCCCCTCTTCCAGTGTCTGTACATGGGACGACTGTAAAATAAAAAATTAAAGAGCGAAAAAGATAAATTAGAAAAAATCACTTTGAAAACCTACCTGTTTTATATTTTTTGCGAATTTGTTCTTTCGAGGGACCTGTACCTTACAGATAAATTTTTGCAGAAATAATACACATGAGGGGGCGGGCGAAGACTTTATGACGTGGCAAATTTAATACACAGGGGGAGGGGTTTACGAAGCTCCTACCATTTCACAGATGAATTTTTGCAGAAATATTACATATGAAAAACCGGTTTTTGGGTCTCGCCCCGCCCCCTCATGTGTATTATTTCTGCAAAATTTTATCTGTATACTACTGTTCAGCTATTTATCGCTTTGTTTCTTTTTCTACGTTATCATTGAAAAATTTCATGGATTTGCTTCTTAGGCTCACTTTTTGCTCACGTTTTGCGGAAAAAGCTTATTTTTTTCCATTTTCAAGACATGCCGTGGTAACTAACATTTGTAAGGTCACTACTCATTCAACTCGATATCCTCACATTTCCCAGCGGAACGCACCTTTTAAAGCTGTCAAATTGCACATCACATTGGTTGATCTGACCGGACTTCTCGAAAAAGCAGGAATTGTAGACCGAAAAACCTGGAAACAAGTGCCCAGTCTCCATGAACAAGTTCAGATTATCTGACTTACCAAACAAAATCAAAATTAAATTGTTCCACAAAATGAAAGTTCAAAAAGAATTAAAAATAATCAAAAATGGAATAGGTCATCAAACGGACAACCAGGAGAAGAAAGTAGCAAAGACTGTCGATCTTACCCGACTTCTTCATTCTTATCTCCGCCCTAAATCGTTAGAGGTGACCTCTGTTTATTGAATCGAATCAGTATGGAAAATCGAGACTAGATGAACGACAAACAAATTTTAAATCGGTTTTTGTTTGTGTTTGATCAAGAGGTTTTCATGAAGATCTAAGAAAGCCATTGGGTCTAGTGCCGAAAAACTAATCAATAATTTTATGCTCTGTTACAATTCAATATCCAAATCTTTGCTGTCTATCAATCACAGCAGAAAACAATTAGGTGATAGATTGAAAATTCATAAACACAATAACCGGTAGCAGATAAACTGACTCAGTTGAAACAAGAAGTATCTGGATGTGCGAGAATAATGAAACATAGCTAGATCAGCTTTTGAAAATTATTCAAACAATAGAAAGTGTTAATGACTGATATGCTTCGATTTCACGCAAAATGATGAAACTCGCTGTTGGATAGATATAGTCGTGGCAATTATGAGCTTGCGATTTTCTTTACGATAATTTTCTAAACAAAAACCTCTGACAACGAATTGATGACACACAACATTGAAAACCAGAAGAATTGACAAAAATTAAGCAAGTTCATAAATCTACCTTTTACTAATGGTGTAAAAGACAAGAAGTTTCACGAACTTTCGAAGCTCAAGCGACTGAGTTAGTACATTTTTCTCAATATCGAAAAAACGGTCTTTTAGTTCAATTACACAATAAGAAAGTGTCGCCCCCACCTTTTTGCGAGGGCTACAATGCAGTAGGTAATTTTTTTTAGCATTTTGTCTGTCGATTTGTTTTTTGTCAATGAATATCGTTACTGAGTATCCAATTTCTAAAGTTATGGACTGAAAAAGTCGTTAAATGCCTTTGAAATTTTTCAGCAGAGCTTCACCCTGGATTTGATGGCTTTCTTTGGCAGTCTGAATCAACAGAGGGTCCTGACAATTTATATTTTTAACTGAGTTCAATCAATATAAAGTATTCCATTGTTTGCATCAAAATGACTGGGTTTTATATTCCGCCGCTTGTTCACAGTTATTTTCTCTGCGCCTCTGTTTTTTATCGCTTCTACAACCTATTCCAAATACCACTTCAGTTCTCTTCACATTCACCCTGCCTCATAAGTATTTTGGGGCTTTCATACCGATTATTCCGAAACTTCTATACTCACCTTTTTATATATTTTCGCTTTCTGGATTTTTTTTCTGCTTTCAATGAATATTTGAAAAAATACCTTCAATTGGGAGAAGCTTCAAGAAGAAGTTTATCGAGAGTTTTGTAATCGATTCATGGGTAAGTCCTCAGAACAGATATAACACATTGACTAACTTCAATGTATATGAAATATTTTCTACTAGGTTCTAGTGCATTTTGGTTCCTAATGCTGCAAGTTTTCGATTTTTTGCATTTTTCTAAATCTCTCCTTCAAAAAATTTGTTTTTTTTCTCTCAGTCTTTTTTCTCAACGTTTTTCACAATTCTGCTGATTATTCAACTCCATGTCGGCTCATGTGTCACTCATGTTTCAGAAATTCAACTCTTCTTTTTGTTTTGCAATTGCTTCAACATTGTTTTTCTGGAAGGATCAAGATCAGCATCGCCGGCTTTGTATCTCTTCAGGTATGTTTATTTACAAATCTAAATTGAGTATCTTTTTTTTTAGTAAGTTTGATTTTTGAGAATCCTTCATTTCCAGACCGCAATCCTTCTTTCCCTTCCGACCGTCACTGTTGTCGCTTCCACAAACGACGGAGAAGAATTCGGAATGAGCGACCTCATCAAGAAGTATCCTCAGTTAGGCGATGCCCTAAACCGTATCCTTGCCAGGGCTAAACTCCTAAATCCTGCTCCAGTGATGAAGAGCAACGAGACTACTTTTGTGGAATGGATTTGCCATCTGAAGGAGAGAAAGGACTACATGGAAAAGCCAAAGAACGCATCATTGGACATCATTCGCACTTCTTTTCTAACTGTTCTAAAGGACGGCTATGGTTTCGCGGTATCGGGACAAGCAAAGGACTGCCGTTCCCGCGCATTCGCATTTGCATACGTAGGATGTAATCGCCCATGTGACAGTTTTGTGGGTAAGTTCTCATAATAGAAATTATGGTGATGGTTACTTTGGGTCGCAGGCACCTTGTTGCTTTTTATATAGTTTTTTCACAATTTTTTTTGTCAAAATTCAAGCTCATACTCTAGTTTTCCAAAAGAAAAGTTTCAACCCGATTTCTGACCATCAAAGATGCTTTCAGACCTATTCATCAACAGTTGTTCTGCCGAGAAAACCGAACAATTCCCAGCTTGGGCCATGGCGTAGTTGCATTGTCCAGAGATGATCAAAAAGAACAAGTAAAGCTGCGTTGTTCCCTCTCGCCTTCGAAATATTTGTTTTTTTCTCAGTCTTTCTTCCCAACTTCTTATGTTTCATATACTGTCCAAGTGAAGTAAACTCGAGTTGATAATTTTTTTTGTTTATGAACTTCAAAAACTGAACTCAATTTTGATACACCTACCAGCACAAAAAACAATCAGTATTCATGAGATCAATTCCTATTTTTCTTAAATGATACTTTGTTTTTTTTTGGCTTTGCAACAATTTGATCGTTCTTTTTTCACGGGTGTCTTTGGCGCCTGGTTCCCAAAATGTGTTGTCAATAGAACGAAGCGTAAATTTGCTGGTGTTTTGTTTGTTTTACTTTACAAGGGGCTTTACTTTAGAAATTTTTTTCTTTTTTCTTAGTCACCTTCAATATGTGAACAAAGAAACATTGTTTGGTTCAGTTCAGGGTCACTCGCTTTCCTTGCATACGGAAGGTTGTGAAGAAGTTTCATCTTAGCAGCTTTTGTTACCCATAACAGGCAAGCGTCACTGACAGGTCACTGATAGAAGGCAGCGTGGCTATTGGCAGTTGCTTCAGCCACACTGCGGCCTTGGAGAAATTTGTAGTAGACGATGATTCGAAGTTGTTCTTTACTTAATGTTGCCATACTTACCTTTTGGGAAGCGCTGCGCGCTTAAATATTTCATAGATGGAATTTTCTAGAATGTGCTACCATAATACAATGTTCAGAAAAATTCCAGAAAATTCCAGAACTTTCTAGAACAAAGAGTCAGTTTTGGTGCAAGACTTTCCGCCCAACCTAATGATACTTGCAATGTTTGTCTAGTGATCTGTATCTTGACTACATCTTTAGTTCATATTTCGAAGAATTATTTAGTATATGAAATAGTTTGCTTGGCAAAGTCCCTCAATTGAAAAGACAACGATTCTCTTACTAGAAGCTGATTGTTCATTATGCTTTTCTGGTTTCTTCGAAGATTAATTTCTTTTGACCCTGTGTTTCGGATAGAGTTTTTAGTGCATTTGTTATATCATCTTATCAACGTTTCGGCAAATGCCATCATCAGGATATAACTCTGTCAACATTGGGTCACAGCAGAATCAAAAATTACGATTTTCAATATTGATTTCCAGAACTTTCTTTCTTTTTCTTGTTGTCGATTGAACATTGGAACAAAAAACCGGCACCAAATCCCTTTCGTAGAATATCACTTCAATAAAATCATTCTACCTACATGATCTAGTAGTGATGATGACGTTCCTCGTTTTGATTGCTTCAAGCAAAGTTGTCATTTATTATCTAGTCCTCACATGCGTCAAATATTTTTAGATGATTTTTTGGGTTAAAGTTAGCTTTGAAAATCTTACATCACGCCGAAGATTTAGTACTGACTCTCACTGAACTTTGTTGACGACACGACATCTGAAAAAGCAATATGGAACATGCTTCATTCTTTTTCCCAAAGTATCCAGTTATAGAATGGATTGACTGTTCAGTAAGTTTAGTAGGAAACCTGTGGAATAGTACCTATCAAAAACCATGTTCATTGCAATTCACGTGGGCCATCTAATTGAGCGAATCAGATTCCGGTAGCCATGACTGAAGTTTCACGTTCTGTAAACTAAATTTTTGATCAGGATCAGTTCTAGTAATTCAACACGTTCCTAAGTCTAGATTCTTTTATTTTACAATTCATTTGTGGCATTGAAAGAAAAAAGTATGAGAAATATGGTTTGCAGGGAAAATCGCGTAGTTTTTACAAACATGTTAAAAAAGAAAAGGAAAAATGAGCTGAGAGCTGATATATTACAGAAGAAACGATTGGATCATAGAATTTAAAATTGAAATAGCGGAAAATGAGATGACATTGAGTTTAAAACCGGAAATTTACAAGAAAGAAAATTATTTTGGGTGGTTTTATGACAAGACATTCAATTATTTACAAGAACTCCTCCCATGATAATTGCCACCACTCCGTCAATCTTCTTTCTCTGGTCTTCGATCTTCCTTTCAAAAGCTTCCAAATTCAATTGTCGGCGGCGGTGGACACGGAAGACCAGGGCGGAACTATCCTCGAAAGTCTTCTGAAGAGCCTGCAGATCTTTGATCAGTTTCTTGAGTCGTCGGAGTGCAAGCTTGAGTGATGGCTTTTCTTCTTCGGTGATATCACGGCGGAGCTCCTCGCGGGCAAATTTTTTCAAACTGAGACACTCGCCGATTAATTCATCAATTTGTGGATGCATCTGTAAAAAATGAAAATCAGGACTGGAAATCGGGAGAAATGAAGAAAAACGATAAGAATTTTTTAGGCCAGGAAAAGGAAGGAAAAATCAAATCCTAAACTTTAAGGCGCATGTATCCCTTTCACTTGTAATTATCAAAAAATAGTCAAAGGAGAAGTGTTCTCTTCCATTCGTTTTCCCCATTTTGAAGACACAAGTCTCAGACAGAGTGTGGAGGTGAAACAAAAGCTGTCTACAACGAATTTTATTCAAACGTCGTGCTTTATTAGTTTGTAATTGAACAGTTCATTCTAGCTCTGCTCTTTTCTTTTATGTTTACTCCAAACCTACTTCCCCAAACTCACTGTGTGGAATTTCGAGAGGCAAATGGGCTTTCCAGAGGTAGGCGCCAGAACGATTGGAGTAAAGGCAAATCCGTCAAGTTTGGGAGCTTGTTGAGGGTACGAACCTGTAAATATGAAGAATTAAAAGATGAAACGAGCACATAAGAGGGGAAAACGTCAAGAAACAAGAATGATTAGGATAAAACAAACCAATTATGGTCCAACATCTTTCAAAAATGAGAGGGATGAAAAATAATGATGAGTGGGGAAACAAGGGCAACTTCTGAGAGACTGGGATTCTAAGCGGCTAACCATGCATCAATATCAAGGGGATTTATGAAAAGGTCACGATAACAACGATAGGAAAGGTTAAGAAGAGGTTCTGATGCAGTCGCGTAGCTAATTGGTATCTGACTTCCATTCCGTTTGTTGAAAACAGCGGAGCATTTGGCGTCAAAAAAGTCTCACGCCAAATTGAAAACTGCATTCCCCAGTACCACTAAGGCTTACGAGATACGGTTTCAGGCTCCGACATACTTGCTTTATCCTCCGAAAAGACACTGAGGCTTTTGGAGATAACTTTGAAGAGAAAAATGATGGTAACGAAAAACGAAGCGAAAAAAAGGAAAGGTGGTAGAAAAGGGAGAATAGATGAAGACCTGATGAAGGAAGGGTGAAAAAAAAAGATGAAAGCTGCTCATCTAAGGAGGCACTGAGGCTCAGAAACTTGCCGATCTAACGAATTCTTGAAAACTCAGCTCCATTTGCTGAAAACAGCGAAGCATGTCTCGGCGTCAAAAAGTCTCACAATGGACTGAGAAAAATGCATTCCGCAGTGGCGCCGAGGCTTACGAAATAAGATTCCGGGCTCCGACTAACTTATTCCACTTTCCGGAGAGATGCACTGTCGCTTTCGGAAGCAACTTTGAAGAGGAAAAGACGAAAGGAACGAAAAACGAAGCGAAAAAAACGACAGAAAATGGAAGAAAGGAAAAAAAACATGAAGAAAATTCTTAAAAATAAAAATCCATCAGCCGAAAACAGCGAAGCATTTCTAGGCGTTGAAAAAGTCTCACGATAGACTGAAAAAAAGCATACCGCAATGGCATTTAAACTCACCAATTACGATTCCAGGCTCCGACTAGCCTTATTTCAGCGTCCAAAAAGGTACTGACGCTTTCGGAGGCAACGTTGAAGAGAAAAAAGATGAATGAAACAAAGAATGAAGAAAAAACCCAATTCCTTGAGAATTTCGTTCCGTTTGCTGTAAACGGCAAAGCATGTTTCGATGTCAAAAAATTCTCACGATAAACTAAATAAAAGCAGTCGGCTCTTGCATTGAAGCTTACCAGTTACGATTCTGGGCTTCGAATAGCTTAATACAGCACCCAAAAAAACAACTGACGCTTTCGGAGGCACCTTTGAAGAGAAAAAGATGGACTTAACGGAAAACGGAGCGAAAAAACGACAAGATATGGTAGAAAAGTAAGAAAAGATAAAGAAATGATGACAAAAGCAAGAAAAAAGACTGTAAATTGTTCATCTGAGAAAGCACTGAGGCTGAGAGGCTTGACGATCCAACAAATTCTTGAAAATTCCGTTCTGTTCGCTGAAACCAGCGAAGCATGTTTCAACGTCGAAAAAGTCTCATGATAGACGGAAAAAGCAGGCCGCAATGGCATTGAAGCTTACTAGTTACGATTTCTGGCTCCGATAAGCATATTTCAGCTCCCGAAGAGGTACTGATGTCTTCGGAGGTAATTTTGAAGAGAAGAATTTGAACGAAACGAAAAAGAAAACGGAGAAACGGTTGAATATGGTAGAAAAGACAGAAGAAAAGAAGAAGTGATGAATGAAGGGTAAAAAAGACTGTAAATTGCCTATTTAAAGAGGCACGAAAGCTCATAGGTTCGACGATCCATCGAATTCTTGAAAATTCTGTTCCGTTCGCTGAATTCAGGGAAGCATGCTTCGGCGTCAAAAAAAAACTCACGATAGACTGAAAAAGCATGTCGCAATGGCATTAAATTCTACCAGCTACGATTCTGGGCTTCGACAAACGTATTTTACCTTCCGAAAAGACACTGACGCTTTCGGAGGCAACGTTAAGGAGAAAAAGATGAACAAAACAAAATCGAAGCGAAAAAACAATTAAAGATGGTAGAAATGCATGAAGAGACGAAGAAATGATAAAGAAACGCTGAAGAACAAAGAATCTATGAGAAAGAAATGAAGAAAAATGTATAAAAACAAGAGTCAAAGGCTAAAAGAACTCAAAAAACAGTTGTTCACAAAAAAGAACCAATCGAAGGGCTGGGGCGAGAGAGTGTCCAAAAAGGGGAGAGTGAAAAAGAAAAAAGAGGGGAATGGCCTTAGCACTACCCGTACATTTAAGGGAGGGAAAAGAGTATGTGGTTTGGAGAGAAAGAGAAAAATTACCTCATATTCTGAGAAAATAATGCAATTGTGGAAAAAAAAACATGGAAATTAGAGAGAATGAAGGGAATTAAGATAAAAGAAAGGAAAGAGAATGACAAGAAAAGCTCGGAAAAAGATTCATAATTTTGTAAATGAAAAAAAAATTTGCAGGATTCTCGGAGGAAATCGGTGAGATGCACCATTTCAAGCTAGACCGTTGATTCCGAGTATGCACTCGCTTTTAGGTCGAATTATTCATAGTTGGGATCTGCTTGAAAATAAATGGTAGGGCCGGAAGAAGATTGGGAAGACAATTTTTGAGTGTCGTAGTCTCCAGTAGACTACTTCAGATTGGAGTCCTCCGAGTAGAATTGAAAGAAGTTTCAGAGTCCTCCACTAGGACTGGAAGGAGTACAACAAATAAAAGTAGTAAAATATAGATGAACTAGACTTTAAGACGAGCTTGAATTATTATGTTCTCAATCAAAACAAATCAAAAACCCAAAAAGTCTCTTCTTACATGTGAAAAGGAGACAATACAGGAATACCGAAAAAACCCAGAGAGAAACATAGAGAACAATAGCGTGGGAATTTAGAAAGATGAGTATTTACTAAGAATTGGTGTTGATTATTGCTGATTTCAGCGATGAAATTGAGGCTAATACAAAGCAAAAACTGGAAACGTGGGTAAATGGTACTGGGCAAAAACCTTGGCAAAAACAAGGAGGAAAATGTTGTAAAAACATCACGGTGAACAGTGTCAAAACAAGACGGGAAAACAGAAACAGAAATATTCCAGCGAACTTGCAGCGAAACAATTTTGATTGAATTCGACGTTTTACAAAGTAATGTTTTCTTCACATGGGTTGGGATTTTTTTATAAATTGGTAACTTGAAAATCGCTGTCCCTGTGAGTATTTTCTGAAACAGATAGCCCTCTCTGGAGTCTGAAAGTCTGGAAATCTTTCTCTGAAAGTCTGATCAGTCCCTTGATTTTTAATGCAATGTCGATATGGCGGCTTTCAGATGAAGGATTTTCAGGCTCGCAGGTTTCAGTGAGAGTTAGAAAATTTAGAACTTACTCGCAGGGACAATCAAACATTTTCAAACCACCAATTCATAGAAAATTCCGAACCCATTTGAGAAAAAACATTCCCTAGTTAGGTCAAGGAAGCAGCGTTTTCATATTCTCAGGGGATCACCGGCCCATTATTTTATTTCAAGTTCTATGATGAGCCTTGAAACGTTCAAGAACTCACGCTCTGCCTCTGTGATCGTTTTTTACCGCTATTCTGTCTTCAAAAATAGGTAAATTCGTTTTCTCGAAATCAATCAAATATAATGTTTGATTATTGCTTCAAGTTCTGTTTTGTGTCTACCAAAGTGTACAAACTTTTTAGTTTCAGAAAAAACTTTTGACAAATATTCGAAGTCTTCATTGAAATAGCAAAGCTTCTGAATCGTGTTGCAAGGAACCATAAAACCCGATGAAGCAATTAGCGAAACCAAATATCACCGCTTAAAAGAAGGCCTTTGAAAACCTGAAAAAAACAACTTTACACTCCCAGACTACGCTACCAAAAGCATTATTTATCACCTAGTATTCGAAAAATTGGAAAACAAATTCAAAGTTTCGGTGCGATACACTGTAGTTTTAGACACCACGGGTTTTAGTAAAAAAGTCAAAACCGATTTCAAAGATAGTTGATATTTTGTCCTTTCTCCGGTTGGAGAATAGAAAAACAGTTGAATATCAGACATTCATAGTTGGATACCAAAAGGAATCCCACGATTTTTTTCTCCCAAGTCAGCCATGACTGGTCTTGACTACTCTATATCGAAATTAGATATATGTCTTTACACTTTTCGCGAATAGCTTCAAGCACCTGATAAGTGTGTTTCCGAATTGTAGAGTAGCAATTTTTTAGCAAGATTTACAGCCGACAGTGTTTCCTTACATTTTTTGAAACAAACCGAAAGCAACATGGTAGTTTTATGAAGAAAATTTTCCCAATTCTGTTTTTTTTTGTATTTATCTTTGATTGAATAGCGTTGGTGATTCACTTATTCCCTATTTTTTCCAAATCGTCTAATACTTATTCTTGTTTTTTTGTCAAGGCAATTTGTTCCTTTTTTGCAAAGCATCGGTAATTGAAAATTCCGGAGATTTTTTTCAAAACCACATTCCATTCCTCCGCTTATGAAGAATACGCCAACGATCAATCAGAGGAACCAGCGAAACAGAAAGAAAACCAGTTTCCCAGCGGAAGATTGAAAACGGAACAGATATCATAGAACACACATTTCACACTGCGGAAGACATCGTGTCGGTTTGAAGAAAGAAAATAGGTCAGGTGTGATGGTCTGAGTAGATACAAATGTCTTCATTCTTTCTCATTTTGTGTTTTTTTTCCTGATTTCCCGTTGGAGATCTAATTTTATTCTTGATTTTTCTGAATTTTTATTTTTTTCTAATACTTCATATTCTATCTTTTAATATTCCTAATCATTACTGTTGTATTTTCAAATTGGGTGAGTTTTTTTTCAGAAACAATATCTGTGATAATAATTTCTCTAATAAACACCGCTTCAAAAAATTTTCAAATATCGAAAAAAAAAATTTTGTTAGACTCGATTTTTGCTTCCTTACGGAATTATACTCGAAAATCGGGTTTTCAAACCAAAAATTTTTGAAATTTCTCGATTTTTAGGAAATTTTCTAGAAGTTTCATGGATTTATTCGAGCATTATAGGACACATTCAGTTGATATTTGAAATGTTTAGGAAGTCGGAAAAAATCTCTGACTGGTACATTGTTTTTTGAAAACTCTTTTTTTGAAAATTGTCTCTAGTGTGGATTTTTTCAATGATAATTTTGGATGTATGATTAGAGCAAATTCTACTGAAAAAAAATCGACAATATTTCCGGATTACCCCATGCAACTTGACACGAAAAATTTTTTTGGTCAAAAAAATTGGGATCACTATATTTGAATAGCCTAAAATCTGACAACCACCCTATCAAAGTTCACTATTTATCGAGACTTTCATGAGAAGCTTTTGAGAAAAGAAGATACGAAAATGGATGAAACGGAAAATTCAGATTCTTTAGTCAAAACGCAAGAAATAGTTTGCTGAATAATTGATCCCGGCATTCACAAAATTTTCAGATAACCAGTTTGCAGTTGAAGCATATCGGGAGCATTATAGCATCATCAAAACCAGTTTGAATAAATTGTTGGAATATAAGCGTCACGTATTACGCTCGAAATACACCGATCAAGTAGCTGCGATCGCGTAGCCAGTCAAATCGAAAGACAGGTGAGCCTGAGCAATTATATTCACAGAATACGTTCGAATGATTAGGTCCGTGAATACGTGGATCAAAAAATGATGTTATAACACCGGAGGAGGGCGGAGAATACTGCTAGAAAGGTTATTATGAGAGCATCGGTATACATATAACTTGTTTCTCCAGACCAACACAATAAAGAAGGAATCGAGCATTGTACGACGACCTTACGGCCTTCCGTCCTTCTGGAGACTTCGACACGCTGTTACCAAAGAATTATTTTCTACTTCTCATTATGACGAGAACGTTGCGCTACAGGATGTTCATCAAGAAGAGTTACATGATCACGTACTCCGCATTTTCCGTTGCCCTGTGGCTGGATGTTTGGCTCGTTATTTGTATTTTGGCAGTCTGGAACATAACTTGGATCGAAGAAAGCACAATTCTGCTTCCGAAAGAAGAACTTTGAGAGATAAAGCATTGCACAATTTCCGCCTGCATGTAAGATTACTGTTATTATTTTCACTGAAATATAAATTTTTTTAAAGTTTTTTTGTATTATTCTCTTAACTGACACAAAAAGAAGCCAACAAAGAAGAAAATCTAGCAAAAGAAAATGAGACAGTGATCACCGAATTTGAAGACATGAGCAATCAGTATTCCAGTTTGAGAAACCATATCAGGACGAGGCTGGCTCAAATTTTCTCGATATTTTCTGCATCAAAATGAAAAACGGTCAAAACATACTACTTGGGGACGAAGGAAAGACGAAGGAAACACCGCCATAACATCGGACACAGATTCATCTCGACGACATTTGCATTCTCATTGTCAGGAGAAAAATATTATTTTTTAATCTTTATAAATTACGAAAAAATTAATAAAAGTTGCAATCGTTATCAGGTTTCAATCATGACGCATGTTCTCTCAATCGAAAGTTTTTGAATCTCTTATCTTATCAAAGCAACGCTTATCAACAGACGCGCAATAAAAAAACTTGGTCATCCTAGTTATCATTTAAGAAAAGAAAAGAGAAAAACCGCGCAAACTTATGAAAGGTCATTTTTAAAAAAAGGGGTATTCAATCAAATTGTGGAGACCAAAAATATGATTGATTTGAGCTCAGTTGGTCGAGTAAGAAGTTCTATCATACTTATAATTTCCCTGATCAAAGGATATTTTCTGTTTGAGGGCCAAAAGCAAACATTTTACTCCATTTGCAATATTTATAAAAGTAAAATAGATGTGAACCGATTTTTATGAAAATAACTCTCGTTGTGAGACAGATTTTTTTGGCTTAATAGAATTGTCTCGTAAAGTTTCGGTCTTTTGGTCGTTCGGTCGGAGAAATGAGTTTTCTTTGGTGCTGTCCTGCAGTTTGTTACCTTGTTCTCAATTGACTTTTTGTTAAGACACATGCTGTGGTTTTAAATCGGGCTCCGTGTCTAGGAACAAATGAAATTGTTTGTAATTTCAAACGACCCCAGATGATCAGCTGAAATTTTTTCTCTTCCTCAATTGATTTGCTCAATAAGTTCAAATTGATCAGAAAGTGCTGAAATCAGTATGGAATTCCGAATCATCTACTCACTCAAATGCTTGAATTTTCACCGTTAAAAAACGCGAAGCCCGAGTTTTTTTTTCTGTTTTTTCTCAATAAAAATATCTTTGGATTAGAAGTTTTTATTAATAAAATATAAAGTTCGGAACGACTGTTGGAGTATTTGTTGAACCCGTTTGGTAGCATCATCGGTCAGAAATTGCAATTATATCGTTGTTGCCAGATAATCATCTCCTGTAACATCAAAGGTTTTGAAACCTAAAAGTGAAAACTGCAAAATCGATTTCCAACCAATGACGTCATGGATACTAGAGTAAAAATGACTAGAAATGTTTCGATATTTCTCAAATCTTCAAAACATGAAAAATACGTACTCAACATGAAATTCTCTTATTGGTTTTCTAGCAACTATTCTTTTCTTTTAGAAATAGAGAAAACGTTCTCACCTTTAAGCTTGTAGTAATGTATGAATCCATGTAATATTAGATAAGTAACAGAATTTTTAAATAATAAATAGTTCAAAATAATCAAACAATTTCTCCAATTAGTCCTTAAAACACGGAAAAGACATAGTACGAAGTCGTCTATCCAACACGAGGCCTTTCGACAATAATGAAAGGTTTCAGGTGAAATTTTCAAAAGAAGATGAGAGGCGAGAAAATAGTAACTGGTTAGAGAAGCAGAGATTGAGAAGAGTGTAATCAGAGAAATATGGAAATTTGAAACTTGTTGATAAGCTATAAGATTAGGAACTCGCTGGTCTAACTATACGAATAAATTAGTCGTATTCTGTGGTCATGCTCGAGTGAATTAGGAGAGAGACTTGGAAAGACTTTGATTGAAAACATAAGAGAGGAAAAGCGTACTAGATATAAATTTGAAACCTTTTGCAGAGTTATGGCATTATGAACATACTGGATCAACTATACAAAAGTGTATCTAGTGGTCTCTTCTGGAAAGACTGGCGATTAGCAATGAGACAATAGATGCTGGAACTGTGTTTGTTTTCTATCTCGGTAATGGAACACTTTGAACTATAGGGTGATAACTTTCCAAAGGCAGAGCTTGGAAAACTGTTCCTGCATTTTACGTCAGCGTGTTGCAGGGTGCGGTTTTCAAGACATCTGTAAAGCAACAGGCTCCGCGAATATCCCGCACTGCAACACGCCGACGTGAAAATGTAGAAAAAGTATTTTTGAAAATCCCCGTGGTTTTCCTGTTCTATCATCTTCAATGTCACTCTTTTTCAGTTTTCGCTACTTTTACAAAGTTTTCATTCAATTTAGGATCTTCATTGATTGTCAACACTTATCTTCATAGAAAAATTATCATTCCTACTTCCCGGAAAATCCCTCGTACCCCATGATGTTGGTTACCAGCTTCCCTTGATTAATGAGATTAATGTCGACGGATTTGTAGTACGTCCTGCAATTTGAAATTCTGATCCTGTGATTAAAAAAAACGTTTATTACTTATCCCTGAACGGAAACTCTCCAAGTGGGACGGTCAGTTTGCGGTACGGTTTCTCCGGATGAGTGCAGCTGTGTACAATAACCATGTAGACTTCATAGGTGGACTGAGGTTCTATCTTCAACACATTTCTCATATCGAGACAGACATACCGTTAAGATCTCATCTCCATCCTGTTCTCCGGTGATTTCGTAGTAGTGAGGGTCACGGGATACTTTCGGACCTTGAACTGTCATTACATCATCACTGGATGAGCTGTCTTTCTCCCAGAGTACTATGCGATATTCGAAATCGGGCATATCACAGATAAAGTTTCCAGTGAAAACAAACTTGGTGACGACGGACTCCACTTGAACGAAGAGGATGGAAAGGGAAAGAAAAAGAAAGGAAAGTCGAACCATATTTCGATTCTAATGCGGGACACGGAGGTGGGAAGCGTCTTTTATAGGAGAAAGAAGGGGGCGGAAGAAAGATAATTCAATTATTGTCAACAAACCACATTGTATGAGAAAGTTGAGAAACCGTTTTATGAGCATGGGAATGTTCAGCCATAAATTTTTTTATTTGTGAAAAATTATTGAAGACAAGGAAATAGAGAGCGGTATAGTATTGAGATGAAAGGAGGTCTAACAGCAAAACATCATGTCAGGTGAAAACAAAGAATGGAGGTTACTAAACCAAAGACATTGGTGAATGCACATAAGTTTTTTCCCGGAAAATAGAGTTCACCGTCTTTACTGTCCACTCCATCGGCTTTTTACATGACAGCTTCATGTGAAATTGCATCTGGGCTGGAAAAACATCAAAGATAAATATTAGGGAAGCATGAGAACTCATCAAGCGAGGTCCTTCTTAATGAGATTGAGATGAGAGAGGGATTTTTCGAATGGGCAGTAGATTGAGATTTTTTACTCAGAGTTTCTCAACTCTATGCCCAAATCTATCATGAAAAAATACTTGGAAGAAACTCACGCCAGAAAAATCTGACATAATATGAATACCCCCACTATTCTCCCTTTCCGGAAAATCAGTTCTGGGAAATTCCAACGAAGATTTCGCGAGTTGCTAATCTTCTCTTATGCACAAATTTTTCTCTTTGTTACAGAAAGCGAAATGGCTTTTGCTCTGGCTTTCCTACAACTTGTCCTCTCCACCGTTCATGTAGAATCAGCAGTGTATTTTCACTTCAGTGAATACTTCTACTGCCTATTTGAAGAACTCTTCCAGAAAAAATATAGTCAACTAATATATCATCTGGAATCATACTGATTATTGGGAATCTCCGCTCCTAATTTAGATTTACTAATTTGTACCAAAATGTATCATATACTCTTTGTGCTTACTTATTGAAGAATGAAAATTATTGGATTCTGATACGTTCCACACTCTTATAATATTTTCCAATCACAAGTAATCGTTGACGCCATCTTACCAATTGAATGTTTTCGCATTGGTGTGAAATGTGTTCACACCTTATCGCTCATGCGAGTACCTTTGATTTTGAATGTCGTTCACACCTAAGGTCGATTTGTGCTGAATCGCCCTTTACCCAGATCCCTTCACCTTTATCCCTGTCCCTTCACCCTAGGAGTCAACGTTACGGTTATGTGTGTGACGCGTCGCTGTTTGCGTTGCGGTTCTGGGTATCAACACAATTCGTCTGCCTGGCACTTTCACTCTCACTCTGGTGTTCACTCGAGGTGAGGTTTTTTTCTTCTCCTCTCTCGTTCCATTTTATTCGATCGTTAGACTGTCTTTCAATAGTCCCACACTTTGCTTTTTTTCCTTCCGTATCCATAGCCTATTTCCCACTTTTTCCTTAATCTTCATCGTGATAGTCGCTCCCATTCCCACTCACCCGGTGTGTGCTTTTTATACAACCATAACTTCCGTATCATTAGAATCCGCCGCCTAATGTTAGTTTGCCTTTTTTTTTTAGACTCTCCAGAACCTATTCTTAGACCCTAGCTCCCAGTCCTATTTTGAATCTAAATTCAAGTTTCGCTTTTTTAATCATTATTTTTCAATCATTGTAAAGCAGGGGGGGGGGGGCATTTTTTGTTATATTCCTTTCCTAGACCCTAGAACATTCTGCTAATCTTAGCTCTGCCTCTTTATGATTCGTTAATCCTACCTTAGCCCCTGGGAAAAATGCGTATCTACACGATTCGTCTGCCATAGAGACCGTCATTCACACTCCAACTTTCCATTGTGAGATTAGACGTCCTATTTTTTCTTCTCCTTCTTGCCTCCCCTCTGCTCATTCACCTCGACTGTCTCAGGACAGTCTCTGGTCCTGAAATAGGTTATTCAGTTCTTTCCCCAACGTAGTGGTTTCTAATTTTCTTCTTCTTCCTTTTTTTCTCTCTTACTTTTAAATTCTCTTTGTTTTTCAGAAAATGCCTGCCACTATCAACGTCGCTCTGAGCCCAGAATACGACTCCATTTGGCAGAACTGCTCCAACCTGGGACATGACATGATCATCACAACACAAATCCGGAGAATTTTCCCAACAATAGAATATATGATCAGTGGTTTGGAGGAGAACAAACTCTACAAAATGTCCATCCATATGGATTTTGTCGACAATTTCAAGCTGAGATTTGACAACATGACGGGAGTATACACCACGTCGATCTCCAGAGAACCGAAAGCTGAGCCTAGGATTGTGTGGCATCCCAAGGGATCTCAGAGTGGGCAGGAATGGATGTCGAATATTGTCAGTTTTGATCATGTGCGGATCACTTGCAAGAAAATTTTGGAAGCCAAATCAGAGAATATTGTAAGTGTCACTTGGTGTCCGCGTGTATAATCATGAAAACAATTTCAGGTGCATCTGCTCAGCAGTCATCGATATATTCCAGTGTTGACAATCTACGAAAACAATCTACCCATTCACACTGCCAAGATTCAACACATGGTTTTCAATGCAAGCACCCAGTACCATGTAAGTTGTTCAGTCTTCAAGTTTTTGTTCATACAGATCTACCGTTTCACTTTCTTCTAGAGCCAGCAGTACTTTAGTTTCCTAATGTATCCTAGCCAGCTAGCCAATTGAGAATCTAGAATAGAAACAATGCCGTATCCTTTTTTTTTCAAGCTCTCTTCTTTTTCTAACAATTTGTTTTTTTCAGAGTAACGGAGTCCGGGAATACAAAAGGTCTATTAACAAGTTTTCGACAAAATCTGAGGCAGAGGAGAAGGTGGGCATCGTGAGCAGGAGAAAGCGAGGTTTCAATAACCCGGAGACCTTGGAAACAGCCAAGCAGTCTAAATTCTCAGGATTTATGATGGAAGATTTGATTGAGAAGGATGAGCCATCGACTTCTTTTGTAGCTCTTCCAGGGCCCTCTGGAGCAAGCCTCTCCAAATCAGTGCAATCGGCTACCCCAAAATCTCGGGGAAAGAAATCCATCAAGTCCATAATCCCGTCTCCGCCATCAACTACTTCTCTTCTGGGTTCTTTGGCTTTTGGAGCTCTTCCAGCACCAGTCTCGGCAAACCTTTCCGTTTTGACTCCACCCATCACTCCAGGATCTCCCAATGCTGAAGTGAAAACTCCACCAACTACACCAAACTCTCAACAGATCCATGGAGGTGCTCCTCCAGCTGCTCCATTGCGTCCAGCACGTGCAGCTGTCGTCAGCCCACTTTGTTCAACTCAAACTGCTCCTTCTCCGCCACTCTTGGCTTTCCCTGAATTTCCAATGATGTCTTTCCCCATGATGCCCATGACGATCCCATTTTTCAACCCATTCTTAAACCCTCTCATGGTTAGTATGTTCCCAACTCAACCAATCACTCCGTTTAACAATGACACTCAGACTCCGCCAGGAGCAATTGATGATAACATTGATGAGACTGCAGAGATTGATATTGTTAATTAGTCATTATTTGCCCATTCTTCGATCCGATTTTGCATTTTTTCTCCTCTCCAATCTCCTCTGGCTCGAGTTCATCTTTTTTTCTTTTCCTGTCACTCAATATATAATTATTTTTTTTATTTTTTCATTTCTTCAATTTGTCCAATTTGGTCTCATTTGATCTTTTGAATCACACAATAAAAATGCGAAACATAATTTTTCACGGAAATAAATTTACTTCAAGTTGGCAGTGTCTTCTGAGTCAGTTACAAATGGAATATTAGTGACGCAGTAGGTCTTTCATGATTCATGGTCTGAAAATAAGAAAACTAGTCTAATCGAACCATTTTTTCAAGAACCTAAGGTCGCGTAGAAACTTTTCAGATTTGTAAAAACCCAGAAGTTCTTTCTGACAACAGTCCTCTAAAGATCTCGGAGGTTGAATCCGAGTTGTTCACAAGTCTACTCCAAATTTTACGGGAAGATTGTGTCAGACCTTTTCTAACTCGTTGACGTGCTTTGTGATTATGAACTTAACAGTTTTTTTTATTCAAGGGGTGTTAATAAAAAAATTAGAACTGGTTTTTTTTATGAGACCGCTCATTTATCAATTGTTTTGAGAAATAGAAGTGGTTAAAGCAATGGTTAGTGGTATCTTAATGGATAAAGCAACTGAATGAACATTGAGTAATTTGTGGAACGATATAACACGGGGAGGTGGAGGCAACAGGAATACTGAGATCAATTGGAACAGTCTAAAAAAGAATGGGCGTAGAAAATAAAAAAAATATCATTTGGATAAATAAATCACTTCATTGCCTCGGTTTTTGTTAGACATCGCAACGTCACTTCCGTTGACTTACTGGTGATCTTCTGTCAACACATTGACTGAGGACTGCCTGACCGTTTTTGAATATCTAGAATTCAAGTGTCCCGTCATCGCAACAGCCATGACGACCTGAAACTGACGCAATATCATTTCCGGTGACCAAAAACCCAAGCATAGAGCTCCACAATCAACTTTGGGTGCTTCTGAAAGCCGTCAATCAATGCTTGGGTGTGTTTTGAGTTTTCTGAACTGCAAGACTTCTTGGTATCAACTTTGGTATCGGAGTCATCCCATCACTAGGAGCCATAGTATCGGATATTTCACGCAAATATGAACGGCAAATATTGAAGTTTACCTTCAAGATGTAAATTCATTGTTGGAGGTGATTGAAGAAATCTGTAAAATTACTGAAAAAAATGGCTGAATGGCGATGGATGCAGTTTCATCACAGCAGTCATATAGATTACTGTAATATAGATTTCTGTAAAACTTTATACTCAGACACACAGGCTTCAGAGTGTGTGGGGTACTGAAAGTTTGGATAATCATCAGATTTCCGAGTATTCAGATGCTCAGCAGTTGGTATTCGCTTTCCAAGATGTTCAAACGTCCAGTTATCCCAATGTCAGATTTTTAGGTGTGCAGATATCTTTATACCAGTTATCAGGGTTTCATGATTTTCAGATATTCGGATAACCAGTTTTCTAAACACCCGGATATCCAAAGAAGTCCAAACGACCAGATTTCCGGCTTTTCTTTCAAACTTTTCAAAAATAATGTTTTGCAGAATTAATTAAACTTCGTGAAAAAATGGAAGTCTAAATTCTTCATGCCAGTTTGAGGAACAGAAAAGCCATTTTAATGGCTTTAAAAACTCTCAAGATAACTCAAGATAAAAACTCTCAAGATAACAATAAAAATAACGAGATGAACGTGAAAATTACCAATATGAAAGAAAATTAGAATTCCAGCAATGAAGGTTTTCACAACACCACTGATATTCCATTTGTTACTGACTCAAATATTACTGCTTCCTTGGAATATATTGATATCTGTGATAAAAAGGTATGTATTGCATTTTCATTTTAGGATTTTTGAATTCAAAAAGAACAAAATGCAGAAACTGAATAAATACAAAAATATAAAAAATAATGGCTAACAAAATTAAAGAGTGATGCACTCGAGTTAGAGGGAAGAAATCATCGGAGAAGAGAAAACGCTAAATTGGATCGAACAATGGGCAAAAATTGATTAATTAACAATATCAATTTTAGAAGTCTCATCAATGTTATCATCACATGCTTCTGGAGGATTCTGGGTGGTATCAATGTTAAACGGAATGAGAGGTTGAGTTGGGAACATATTAACCATGAGAGGATTCAAGAATGGGTTGAAAAATGGGATCGTCATGGGCATCACGGGAAAATACATCATTGGAACTTCAAGGGGAGCCACGAGAGATGTAGAAGGAGCATGTTTAGTTGGACATAATGGGCTAACGGCAGCTGCAAGTGTTGAGCGCAATGGAGCAGCTGGAGAAGCATCTCCATGGTTCTGTTGAAAGCCCATTGAATTCAGATGAGAAGTGGATGACGGCGGTGTCGGGACTATATCCTTGATAGATTCCGGTCCTTCGGACCCTGCTTCAGAATGCAATGAAAGAGCAGCAGAAGAAGTTGATGACACATCTCTCCCAATCAAATCTTTCATCATAAATCCTAAGATTTTCGGCTGTTTGGCTGGTTCCAAGGTCTCCTGGCTGATAAACTTCAGCTTTCTGCTGCTCACATTGCACACTTCGGCCTCTACCTCACATTTTGTCGAAAACTTGTTGATAGTCCTCTTGTACTCACGGTTTCCGTTATTCTGAAAAAAAAGAATTGTTAGAAGGAGCAAACACGAAAAAGAGAAAGAGGAATAGAAAACAGGCTACGATGTAGATTCTATTCTAGATTGTAAATCTGGTAGCTGGCTAGAATACCACAGGGAACTAGAGTACTGTTAGCCCTAGACTGTGCAAAAAATGAATTCGAAAAGTGAAACGTTAGATTCTGTATGACCAAGAATCTAAGAGACTAAACAACTTACATGGTGCTGTGTGCTTGCATTGAAAATCATTTGTTGATTTTCGGTACGGTTAATGGGCACACTGTTCATCAATGATGGGAAAGAAGCATGGTGTGTTGAGAAAAGTGGACTGACTGCAGATGCAGGATCACCCCCATGAGTCTGTTGAGTGGTTGGTGTAGCTGATGGAGTTGTCAGTTCAGCTTCATGGGTTTCTGGAGTGATAAGTGGACTCAGAACGGGAAGGTTTGACGAGACTGGTGCTGGAAGGACTTCAAAGGCCAGAGGATCCAGGAGAGCAGTAGCTGATGGTGGAGTTGGGGCTCTGAACTCAATGGATTCTGGTCCCTGGGACTCTGGAGTAGCTAATGATCTGGAGAGTCCTGCTTCAGGCGGCCCTGGGTGAGCTACAAAAGAAGTCGCTGGCACATCCTTCCCAATCGAATCCTCCATCATAAATCCTGAGAATTTAGACTGCTTGGCTGTTTCCAACGTCTCCGGGTTATTGAAACTTCGCTTTCTGCTGCTCACGATGCCCACCTTCTCCTCTGCCTCAGATTTTGTCGATTTTGGAAGACCAGTCTGATTGGCTGGCTCCGAGGACTCATGGCTATTGAGTCTCGGTTTTTCGCTCCTCGGTGTAGCCAATTTGTTATTATCCATTTTGAATTTGGCAAGCTCCTTATTCTGGAAAAGGAATAGTTAGGAAAACGAAAGAAATTGAGATAGAGATAAGAGAAGAGTGTACTATAAATTCTAGATTAAGTTGCTGTCTGAAGTAATTCAAGAAACAAGGATACTGTATGACCTCAAAATGGATGCCAAGGCACTGTAAGAAAAGAACATAAAGTTGAAGGTTTGGGTACTTTGGTTTCTAGGACTTTATCGATTTTCGAGAAATGTAAAGTCTATGATATCGTTGAAAACAAAAGTATTTTAAGTCTCTGAGTTACAGGTTGGGATACTTTTCGAAAGAGAAAATCATAAATTCTGAGGTTATGTAGCTTTCTGGAATGTTGTAGGAATTTAGGCAACCGTAGGCTCTAGGACAATGTAGAGATTAAGTTACTATAGATAAGAGCTGTGCAAACGAAAGTTTTCCTCTCGTAAAAGAAATTAATTCAGCGGCTACGGATCCGTTTTCGAACATACTATATCAAGAAACAACACTTTTTGCAAAATTTCTACCTTTAAAATACTTTTGAGCTTAAATATTTTGAATGTTTACTTTTGTACAGTTCTGCTATAGAGGTTGAGATATTGCGCTGTATGGGGTCTGTTAGGGATTTAAGGGTTCTGGGAAACAATACGAAAACTCTTGTTTTCAATAGATTCTAGGGATTCAGTCCTACTTCGGGCATGCGTCAAACAGTCAAAGGTTTGTCTACATACGGTGAGAAAGAACTATAAAAAGTCGGAATAATTTGGATGAATGAGGAGTCTGGCACACTCACGTGATTCTGGTATTTTGCTACAAAAATCATGTGTTGAATCTTGGCAGTGTGAATGGGCAGATTGTTCTCGTAAATTGTCAACACTGGAATATATCGATGACCACTGAGCAGACAGACCTGAAAAGAATTCACATGATTAGTCATCTGGACATCATGAAAAACTTACGTTATTCTCTGAATCCGCTTCCAAATTTTTGTTGCTACTTATCCGCACATGGTCAAAACTGACAGTATTCGACATCCATTCCTGCCCACTCTGATATCCCTTGGAATGCCACACAATCCTTGGCTCAGCTCTTGTTATGGGGGTCGATGGGACGTATCGTTTTGTATTTCTGTCAAATCTCAACTTGTAATCGTCGACAAAATCCATATGGATAGACATTGTGTAGAACTCGTCGCGCTCCAATCCAGCTACTTTATATTCAATTGTTGGGAAGATTCTACGGTTTCCGGAAGCAATCGTCATTTCGTGACCCAGGTCCGAGCATTTCTGCCAGATGGAGTCGTATTCCGGGGTAAGAGCGACGGTGATAGTGGAAGACATTTGCTGAAAAACGAGGAAAATTTGAGGGAGAAGAAAAGAGAGAGAGAGAGAAATGTAGGAATTTCTACGTTTGGAAATGAAAATCACCAAATATGTCCAGATAATCAGGAATAGAGGGTTTCAGATTGAGCTAGGGCTACCCAGGAACGTGAGGTAGAATGGAAAAAAAGAGAATGGAAGATTCGTTTTTGGTGCAAAAAAAAAGATCAATACGAAACAGAAAAAAGAGAGGTTACATAAACACCAACTGAACGACAAAACAACACCAAAAGTGCCCGACAAAAGACTACCGTTGTATGACCCCGCGAGGGAAGACGGGGGGTGTACGCTGTGTGGCTGTGTGTCTCTGTGTGTGTTTGTGCGGATGTGCGCATGTACCAGCAAAATTTCCATATCGTAAATATCGTGAGACAGGAATCTTGTTGGCAACTCCAGTCATTTTCAATTTTGAATAGATAGAAGACCATAGGAGTCTGACGGAGACTCAATGTTTTCATTTTCACAACATTTTCGTGGAAAAATAATTAGAGGGAGAACACTTATCAAAGTCACAGAGATCTCTCATTTGGATACAGTAAAAATTAAAAAAATATACATTTTTCTTCCCGCATGCCTTCGAAATGAGTGTAATCCTAAGAATTTCGAGCAATTGATGAATAGTATAGCATTTCGAATAGACATGCTATACTAAGGCCGGGCAGGTGGTGTCACTTTTGATGGACTGTCTGGTCCTACACGACAGGCTGAAATGTAGCGAGTTGATTTGATGGGAAACAGTTTGAGAATTTGTAGTTCAACAAAAGATTTATTGGAAAAGATGAAAGCATGCAAAAATGACAGTTATTTCATTCAGGCGTGGAAAATGAGAATATAAAGGTCACTAGAGAAGTAAAAATTGAAGTATTAGGAGTGAATCGAAGAATAATAAAGCTGGAAACAAAGAAAAAGGATAATTGTCCTTCGCGGTCTTGATTTAATACAAATGCAATCCAAAAAAGCAAGTATTACAGAAATTTCGTAGATGTTGAACTGCCTGGCGGTAAATTGATGCAAGTGCAAACGTGTCAAAAGGAAGTGCCGGCTGGAATGAGTTGAAAATTGATTTTGGTGCTTAGATCCGATTTTTCAAAAATTGCGAGGATTTTGCGAGCCGAAGCCGTACCGGCCAAGTGGCCGGCCGGGTCTCCGGGTCGGGCTTTGGGAATTTGAAGGAAGGCTCGGCCCGTCACAAGTATGGTTGTCATGAATTATCATATTGTAATCATTGTCATCTCTCGTGTTCACACAACCGTGACATCCTCCGGGTCCTTTTATTGCGATAACATGTCTGGGCCTGCGTACACATTTTGCACATCTGTAAATAAGATTTCATAAATTAAAAACAATAATGATTGGAAAAGAACTTACTCTCCTTCCCATCTATCATACTCTTCTAGAACATCCCAGGCTGGCACTTCCGTTGCCAAAACCGCTCGTTTTAATTTTGGTAGTTTTCCTGCTTTCCATTCATTGAGGAACGTTTTTAGCTCTTCTTTGGTATATTCTGATCCATTCACATGAATCACTTCATTTTCAATTGCTATTAAATTCTGGATAGTGCACCAATCACCATTCTCGATGTTTATGTTTTTGGCACCGATTGTTCCTTCGAATTTGAAATTTGGGCTTGGTTCCCAATGAGATGAGAAACGTTCTGTAGCCGAGACGTTTTTCAAAATGAATTCAAAGTCATCTCCAGAAATGGGTGGTTGAACTTCAATTGATATATTTCTTACAACTGTTTGAGTGGAATGTATATGACCACAAACGGTTTTAATGGCTCTTGAATTTGTTCCTGAGAGATTCAACTCTTCAATTTTTGAGTTGAATTTATTTTTAAAACAATCAAAAATCGTCTTTAATCCATCATTTTCGCTACTCAAAATATAGTGGATCGCCTCGTCACCTTCATTGTCCTTGGTGATTACAAGAGGAACCAGCAAGTCTCCAACCTTCAGGATTTTTGTAATTCTCGCGAACTTGTCAATCTTTTCCTCATTTGACATATAGATTGGTATAATAAAATGATTGCAACGAATTGAAATGTACTGATAGAACTTCAATTCACAATGAAGACTGAAATCCCACTCCAGAAACTCTCCTCGTCTTCTGCTTTCTAGTAGAAGCAGTTCGAGTCTAAATAAGAAGGAAACATGAAACATTTTTGCAAACTTTTCCATGCAAAGAAACTCACATAACGATGTCACGAAGAACTCTTATCTGAGGTCTATTCAAATTGAAAAATGAGACATTTTTCTTCCCACAGGCCTTTAGAAACCGATCAGCTTTTTTGCTCAATAAGGACACAGTCACTCTGCAATTATAATATTAAAAACTGTTTGAAAGCTTGAAAATATGGAACTCACAATCCAACATCATTCAAGTGATTCACTACAATTTTCAATGCCAAAAAAGGGAGTCTGAGAATAGGGAATCCCATGACGAGAAAATCAGTTGATAGGACGAATAGACTTGTTCACTGTGAACAAGGAATAAATGAGTGTAATCCTCAGAGTGGCGAGTAAATGATGAAGAAGATAGAAAAAATCTCGAAGGGTCGAGCAGATGGTGTTTGATGGTCTGTCTGGTCGAATGCAATAACCTTAAGTGTAACCAGTTGGAGACAATCCGAACATTTGTAGTTCAAAAAGAGACTTATTGAAAATGAGAAAAGCATGCAAAAGTGACAGTTAATTCATTCAGGCGTGGAAAATGAGAATATAACAGTGAAGGGTAACAGTGGAGATGAGTCAAGCGCATCGGGAACATCTCACCATGGCTCTTTGTGCCGAGAGCTTTTCCTTGGTTCATAGGAATAGACACTCGATCACCACAGTATCATTGAGACTATTTACCAGTACACCAGCCCTGTAGACCGAAGTCACTAGTAAGCAGCACAGTTTCCCGCCGTTTTCCTCGCGGACTAGGTCATTTCTGACCGACCCTTACTCAACTTTACCGAGTCAACTGGAACTCAGCAAGCCGTCACTTTGCGAGGTTGGTTTAGACACGCTCAGATCAAGCAAGTTCGCTCCAGAGGACTTGTCGGAACTTGGGTAATGAAACCCGATACAATAAGAGAGAGAGAGAGAGAAAGAGAGAGAGAAAGAGAGAGAAAGAGAGAGAGAAAGAGAGAGAGAGAGAGAGAAAGAGAGAGAGAAAGAGAGAGAGAGAGAGAGAAAGAGAGAGAGAAAGAGAGAGAGAGAGAGAGAGAGAGAGAGAGAGAGAGAGAGAGAGAGAGAGAGAGAGAGAGAGAGAGAGAGAGAGAGAGTTAAAGAGGGTTGAAAAGAGTGTGGGCTTCCTATGAATTCAGATACAGAATCAGTGGGAAGAAGCATCGGTAAAGCAAGAAACAAAGAGGGATAAGAAAATAAAAGAAAAAATGAGGGAAGAGAAGGAGTCACATCTCTTCACCCCGCCAAAAGTAAGAATGACCGTCTGCCCGCTTGGGGGAAGAAAGGGGGCGGGGACAAGACGGTCCTAGAGAGAGGGAGGAGGGCAGGGGTGCGTTAGAGCACGTTTACAACATAGAGAGGGGATATTTGAACAATACAGAAAAACAGAAAAAAACAGAGAAAATATAACAAAAAACAATAGAATGATACTCGTTCGAGTACAAGTGGCAGATGATAGATAGAATAGGAAAAATAAATAATGAACAACGCAGAAGAGAAGGTATGTCCTCATCTTCAATCGTTTACAGATGTCGGTCTGTTGTGAATCTGCATGTCGTCGCTAATAGAAAGATTTAAAATCAAGGGGTCAATATGAAATGGCTGATGATTGTTAGGGGACAATTTAAAACAATTCAAAATCAAAGTCAGGAGCGAATTTTTTCAGAAGTTTATTCGTTCAATCAATTTAATATTTATCAAATAACTATGGAATATTGTAATAATTAAATCAAACACAGGGAAGCAATTAAATGGGGATTAGAAGTATACATAAGAACAGTTAGCTTTACAAAATACGTAACAAAGTGGGTAATAAAATGAACTGAAACTAGTCATGGAAGGAGTATATGAAAAGCAGAAAGTGAATGAATGCATCGTTATCCTCCGTCCATGCCAGCGCAATGTCATCCTGGTCCTCCATGCCTCATCCTGGTCCTAGATACCGTTTAGCATCAACAAATCCCTATTAGCCACCACGAGCATCTCTTTACCGAAATCCAGTCCCCATACTGTCACCGACCATCCATCCTGCGCGCTCTCCATCATGCTCCAACTTATTGACCTCGAAAATGAACACTGGCGATTTTGCTTGTTTGAGCCTTCCATAGCCATGGGTTTCCACTGCCTTTTATGTTTTCTGTAAGAAAAATAGGATTTGAACAAGTCTATTGGAAGGAAAGAACGCAAATGACTCACCATAGACTGTTTCTCCACTAATAACTCAGCATTTTTGTTCTGCACATCTTTTCCATATCGTTTGGTTTTTCTGACTTTCGCAAAACCTCAAAGCTGTCCATGATGATTCGTTGCTCGTCGAATATGAAGATTGGTGACTGTGCCAGTTTGAATCGATGGTATCCTGGTCCTTCATTCCTCGCTTACACGACATTCATATAGTCATCTGTCAGCTGGTTTTTCTGACTCCCGCAGCTGCTTCCACCGCTTGCCTGGACCAGTTTTCAGGGACTTTTTGGTGACTCATTCGTCGTGTTGGCTTCTGCTTCTGAGCTGCCTTGGTCCATCCCAAAACCATCCCCATATGGGAATTCTCATTGGTTTGTTCTGTGGCAATCTCATCATTCTCCATATCCGACGTTGTGACAGTTCCACTCTGAAAAATAAAGGTTTGAATATTTTTACATTCGGAAAATATGTAATATGGGGTTTCCAATTAATTTTTGTCAAAAACCGCTTCAAAATCCTTCCGGACCGCTAAAGTAGCTCTCATCAAATAGCTCAGGAAATATTGAGAGGGGGAAAACCTGTACGCCGTTTCTATTATGACCCTTGAGATTTCGAATAAGTTACAGCCGTTCAGCTGTGTTACCATACTCTTGGGGCACCCTGTAGAAAATGAGAAATTAACCGTTTATTCGTCTGAGAAGCGATTTAAGTGTGGACTCATCAGCAGGAAACAGTTCAATGGGAACATTTTTTGTCTCCAGTTTCCGGGGTGTCCGAACGACATTTTTTCCGATGTCCAAGAAACTTTGATCGACAACTCGGTCTGGAAAAGGTAGAATGCTTGTACAGGAGCGGGACATCACAAAAAGTATCAAACGATTACGAAAATGAAAAGAAAAAAAAAGAAAAAAGATCGAAAGATAATCAACTAGGTGAGAGCACAACGATCAATATAACATTCAAACAATACAAGTTATAACTGGATCAATGTGAAATTTACTGTTTAGTAGAAGCGCGCGCGAACAGGAAAGAAGGGAGGAAGAAAGTGATCTACACTTGTTTGATCCATCTTTTTTCTAGACACTTGATAACAGTGATGAAAAATATTCCGAAAGCGAAAATGAAAAAAAAAGTATGTGTACGACCTACGCGCTCGGTGATAAGGGGTGGAAGTGAGCGATCTACTCTCTTTTGATCTACTCTTTTTTTGGACAGAGAGTAACAGTGCTGTGCAATAAATTTGAAAAGTTATGAATAACATTCCGAAAAAAAATATGAAAAAAGCCATTATGAAACAGGAAAAACAGAAATTTGGCAAAATGTTCTTTTTTTGTCGAAAAGAACACTAAACAGCTGAATCTTTTGACTTCATGAACAAATATTTTCTCATCTTTGATTGGCAATTGTTTATTAAAATATCTCGAGAAAAGTTAACAGGAGATTAAACGTGTTAACCGTTTTAGTCCACCACACTTGCTTATTTTGTCCAAAGTTTGCATGCTCTGAAAAGTATTAATGAAAAACTGCAATTTCAGATTGTTATTACCTGATTGTGTCACTTGTACAGTCAAAACTCTGACTTAATCCGTCAAACTCAGAATTTTTTCCAAGTGAACTTCATCTTAATTTTCATTCATGCCTGCTGCTTTGCTTCCAATTCTCGTCCCTTCTTGCTATCCATTCTCTTGGAACGGCTACTACAGTGTTGTTGGTTTGATAGCAATCTAACATTTTGTCGTGCTTGGTCTAGAAGTCACGTGCTGCGTTTTTCGAAAGTCAGAAAAACTCATGCATGGATTAAAAGAAGAAGCATTTTAACCTAGGTGAATTGCTAATTGATCAAAGCATTTTTGGTTTCCAATCGAGTGGGGGACTGTACTTTTCGTAGGAAAAAGTTGGTCTTCAGAGTATGAGTGGGCGATAAGCCATCATGTTGCCGAGATCTAACAGTTTTAATTTAGTACTCACTATCTTATAGCTCGTGCAGTTCATAACAACGGATGTATTCACGAGCTGCATTCCTTTCTTCTGTGATCCAATCTATCAATTGTTGTTACTGGAATGTTGCGGCAGCTTGAAACATTGGTTTGACCTCCGTGAGCATATTTGACAGATTGGCAACTTTTTTGGCATTTTTCTTTCTTCTCGAGGCGGATGGTTCAGCAAGGTTCTCTGGAAATTGATTATACTTACTACGGAATGAAGACTTTTTCAAATTTTTGAAGTTGAGATCATTGCAATAGACTGGCTATTTCACAGTCTAAGAAACAAAACTCAGAATTCAACTTTTAAACTCACTCTAGCAAACTCCAACTTGTATTCTGCTTCTTCTCCATTCCAATGTTTCTGCCGAGCATTCCATTGTTCCTTCTATACATCAGACAAGTGACACATTCTACCTGGAAATTCCCAATTTTTTTTTCATGAATGACCAATTGTCAATGCCAAAACCGCAAACTCCACGTACCAGATTCAGCTATGTGCTCCCTAACACCTTCATTTTGAGACCTGGAATGTGTTGGTAGAGCACATGCGTAAAGAAATTTGGTATGAACTATCAATTTATCAATTGTTTTGGCTTTTCTTACATGAATAACACTCACCTTTCAATAAGATACTATAAAATATGATATTATAAAATAAGATGTTAGCAAATTAAAAATAATCCAAATAACGAGACCCTAACAAAGAGTCAAATCAAAGCCAAGAATAAATAGTATATCAAATTCAAAATAGTATAGAGAAGGAATTTTGGGAGGCCATGATGGAGAGGTGAAATGAAAATGGCAATGCGCAATTTCACTACGTTTGAATACGCATTGAGCGAAATATTATGAATACGACGGAGAGCAGAAAAAGAGTAGTGAAAAGGAGTTTCGTTCTGCCCTGCCCCACATGAGCAGGTTAATATCAATCCCTCTGTCTTTTATACACTATTATGCTTTGAATCCGTCTTTTTCCTGAAATAATTTATACTGGCCTGATGCAAATGCATTCAGAGAAGTAATGAAATTGATTTCAGGAAAAAAAAGCAAGAGAATGAGAAAAATTTGATTGAAACAACAAATAAATTGATTTTGTTTCAATTTGCAAAAAAAAAAGAAATCAGCGAAATAGACAAAAAAAAACAGAACAAACGCAGAGAGCCGCGGAGATCAATTGCTGGTTCATTGGGATTTCGCTATGTTTTTGGAAGAAAACTCAAAAAAAAAACATTTTATTGACAAACTGATTTATTCTTGAGAAAACTTTAGAAAAGAACAAAGAAAAAACAAAGGAAACTTAACATGATAACTTTTTAAAAACTCAAAAGTTCATGTCAAAATCATATCGGATCTCAATAAAAATGGATTGATTCCAATGAATACCTCAAAATCTGAAGTTGTAATTGGCACCATTCGAGTCATATTGAAAATTAGTTCCAGATCCGTTGTAGTTGAGGTACTGCGGTGGATTTTGAGTCATCTGTGGCATGTTTCCAGTGTTTCCGGATTGAGTGAAGTTTTGAGAATTACTTGCACCTGGCAACATTCCCCAATGTGTTGGTGGTGGCATCGGAGCTCCACCCATCTGGGACATACTCGACTGTCCATATGCATCGTAGTGTTGGTTAACAGCAAATTGTTGAGCTGGAAATGGTGGAAGCGTCATTTGATTCTGAAAACCATTCGATCCTCCAACTGGCGGAGTCATATAAGTTGAAGCCAATGAAGGAGGTGTAACATAACTAGTCGGAGTCATCATTTGATTTTGAAAACCGGTTGATCTACCGTATGGTGGAGTTATGTGAGTCGAAGCCAATGAAGGAGGAGTCATCATTTGATTCTGGAAGTTGTTATGTCTTCCAAATGGTGGACCCGAAGGGGTTGAAGTAAGTGAAGGCGGTGTAAGCATGTTGGACGGCGTCATGGCAATGGCAGCTGGAGTCATACTTTGGTTTTGTGAATTCATTGGATTTGTGTGTAATAAAGTTGCGGTTACTGTAGCAGGAGTTCCATTCGATAGGGCTACTGTAGATGGTGGAGTTGAATTACTATCTTTGAATGCGATGGCTCGCTTCCTGCCACGTGGAGTATTTTCCTGAGATCGCTTGTAATGTTTTCCGTCTGGGAGGAATCCGGAGCAATACTTGTTGTTCTTCTTTTTTAGTTCAAGTATTTGTGGATTCTGAAAAGAATTGGAGTTGATTTTGGTTAGTAGTACTAAAGAACAGACTCAACTTACCTGGTAAGTAGTCACAGCCATAAACTCGGTCATCGTGAGCCGAAATTCCTCTTCAAATCCGTTGTCCATTCTTTTCAATATAACCACTGGCTGGTATTTGTGCATACTTTGAACGAAAATCGGGTCAATCTTCGAAGTGCTCTCAAAGTTTGAGTTATTTGTGATATGAGTGTGGGAGAATGACACCGGAGATTTCATCCAATGAGCTCCAACCATTCCGCCATCAATATGTTGCTTCTTCTCAATTGGGAAGGTTTGTTTGACGGGCAAATCTTCCTCCCAAACGCCAGTTCCAGATAGTTTGTCTTTTGTGAACCTGTACCTGTAAGAAATATAATTTGATTTCTGATGGGAAAAACAAATGTTGCCACGCACACCAAAAAAGCACCAAGTTGAACAAGCCTCAGAATTTCTTCCGACTCAGAACCTTGTGGATGGGAGTTTATTCCTCAAAGAGAGTCATTCTTTAACACTCCAACCAAATGCCAATACAAAATGGTAGACGATAAGTCAAAAAACTGTTGTTCTTGATGTTTTTTTCATGTTTCAAAACAAACTTACTTGATATTATTCACTCTGTCCATGTAAAGTAAAACGGTGTAGAGCGTATCCGGCACCAATCCTTCGATCTTCACTTCCAATTCGGGAAAAAGTTTCCGTCCAGACTTTGTAACCACCATCTCATTGACAGGGTAAAACTTCTGCCACAATTCCACGTTGCTCAGAGCGACTTGAACACCACTGGAGGATAAATCCGATGTTGTCATTTTGAGAAAGGTCTGAAAAATAAGAGAATAGAGACATTCTGAGAAAAAAACTGATAACGAGTTTTTGAAGACGGGAGATTCAAAAGAAAATTAATTCATAAGCGAAGAAGGTAGGTCTACTCCCCAGAAAATAGGTTTGGGTTTTGAGAATGACAAAGGAAGGGAGTAAAAAAACGAGAACGACCAACCAAGAGCGAGTGACTGATTGAATGACTCCCCAAATGGAAGGAACACACGCAGAAGACAGTGGGCGGAGCCCGAGTGAGTTATCATCAAGACATATTTATGGTGTACACCACTGACAGATGGCCAGCTGGCTATAAATGCCCGGTCATGTGTGTACAAGTACAGTTGTCATGGGGATACTTTCCCCCTATCCTGACAGAATCTGGTATACTTTTCATATTTACGGTTGTGGCAGGTGTAGTGGGTGGACCACAGGTGCAGGATGTCAAGATGGTTAACCCCTAAGAATATTGGTTAAGACGTTGAATAACCAAGGGTAATTGCAAATTATTATAAGAGATTCCTCACTTATAAAACCATTGGAAAACTTCCAGTATTATCAGAAATCAGAAATGATCCGATATCAAGCTGGAAACAACAGTACATCATGGACTGAAAAGAGTTCAATAATTAAGAAATTGACGACGTTCACCTCGACGTAATTCAAACTGATAAATATCTTCCATTCGGACTGAATGGATTCTTCCCGTTGAGTTTCACCTGCAAGATAATTTCATTTTGAAGCAGAGGCGGCATGTAGATGTCATAACGAATGTCTGTTGATTTGTACGGTTTTGACTATAAGTTTATGAATCTCTAAAGTAAGAAAAACATCTTCTTGAAAATTCAAATACGAGAAAAGAACAGTTTAAAATTGAAAAAATGAAATAAGCTTGACTTCAAGACTAAAACTGATATGTAGATCCAATTCGGCCAGCACTGGCCCGGTCCGCGGGCCGCTGTCGTCAGCACAGTTTTTTCTCTAACAACTTTTTTCATCGAAATAAGAAATACTTTATCATAATTTTGAACATATTTTGAGGTAAACATGAACTTATATTATAATCATGTGAAAACTTTGAAAAAAAAAACCAGAAAAAAACAGCAAATATCAAGATGTCCAACAAGGCGGCTTGGTCTCTATTTTTGCAAGTATGGTAATTTCAGACCAAAAAACTGAATCATCCACAATGGAAATCTATGGTTTTTTTTTTCATATTTTTTCGACACAGATCCCACGTATTTTGTTTTCCACGGAAACCTCAAAAGATGTCCAAATTAGGAGAGGTTTCGACTGTTCTAGTAATTTTGAATTCAAAAATAGTACAAACATGTACTTTGATGCAATAATTGGTTTGTTTGGGCTCAAAAACATTTAAAAAAATTGTGACGAACATCTATTGAATCGTTGACTATCTCAGCACGTACTTCAGTTATTTCAGCAGTTCTAGAAGACTTTTATCCTCTCTGTCGTTCCTTAACTAGCCTCCTCAATAAAGTACAGCCATCCTCAGAGTACTCCACTCTACACCAGTCACAACCATAAATTCAATAGTATACCTGATTCTGTCAGGATAGGGGGAAAGTATCCCCATGACAACTGTACTTGTACACCCATGACCTGACGTTTATAGCCACCTGGCCATCTGTCAGTCGCGTACACCGAAGATGTCTCGATGATAACTCCGTCAAACTCTGCCCAATGTCTTTTACGTGTGTTATTTTAATTTGGAGTAATTCAGTCAGTCAGTCATAGGATTTCGGTTAGCCGTTCTGTTCTTTTTACTACTTCCACAGTTCCAATTTTTCAGAAAACGAAATGTGGAACTAAACCAAAAACTCACTATACCATTAGCTGGAAATCCTCGAAAACGGTGTTATTTTGGAAAAATATTCAGAGCTTCAATAAACTTGAACTTATGTATACATTTCTAATTTTTCTTCGACAAAAAATACTAATCAAAGGCATGTGGCCCTGATTAAATTTAATGAAAATCACAGGAATCACTTTTCAAACATTTCTGAATTCAGAAACCAAATGGAAAAAAATCGCCATTTGGGTTGTTCATAAAGTTAAGGAGCTGAATAGAATCATCATATTAACGCGTTTGGATTTTTTTTGGATATATTCCGATTTTTCTGGTAGTTTCTCTGAATAAACTTATTCTGGAGAGAGTACCCAAATACATGATTGAAATTGTGATCATATTCTTCGATCGATGATGCTCTTACTTCTGTCACAGGGTGATATTTACCCTGTGGCTATCTTTCCTTTTCCTCGGGTTCTACTCACATTGAAGAAGATTATTTACCATCTGTAATGTGTTTGATATCGGGCGCGACCCGCCCTTTTTTTCCTTTTGAATTTCATTCTATGCGTACGCACCGGTAGCAGAGTGGGCTAGCAATAGCCCGCTCTGTCTCGTACCGGAAATAAAATATATTATTCCCATGAACTTCAACTAACATACAAGATAATCAGAGAGTTGCAAAGCGCATGCATCTTCCTATCTGACACTTCCGTCGATTTTTAGTTTTTCTTTTCTTATTTTTGTCGATTTTTCATTTCATGTTTCTTTTTTTTTCTCTTTTTTAAACTTTATTTTTTATATCACTCCCACGCTATTGTATAAATTTTCATTGTATTGTTATGCAAATCTCCCTTTTGCAAAGGGTTTCGTTTCATCAGGTTGTTCCCAAATTTTTTGAATTTTTTCATTTTGCCATTGCTCAAAATTTCTGGAGTTCTACAAAAGAAATTCTGCCAGTCTTTTGTCTTCTACGTGTGTTTCTTGCATTTGGAGTCATTCAGTTAATCAGTCATTTGCTCTTGGTAAGTCATTTTGGTTTTTTTTACTACTTCCATCTGTCTTTCCAAACACCAAACCTATTTTTTCTGAAGTGATTCACCTCAGGTACTCCATAGTTAACTCACTTCTCCTAGCATGTCTTCAAAACCACCGTACAAATTCTGTCTTGAGAATTTTCAATCTCTGAATTTTAAGAACCTCGTCATCATGACAACATCGGATTCAACTATTCTTGGTACTCGTGTCTCTCTGTGCAACGTGGACATGTGGGAGAAATTTTACCCCGTCAATGAGATGGTAGTTATAGGGGCTGGACAAAAACTTTTTCCCGGATTGAGAGTAAAGATCGAGGGACTGGATCCAAAAGTGCTTTACACCGTTTCGCTGTTCTTGGAAAGAGTGAACGATTTCACGTGAGTTCATCTTGATTTGATTCGATTTCCCATTGAAAATTGAAATGTAATAACTACAGGTACACATTCAAATACGACGAACAGTCTGCCACCGGAGGCAATTGGGAGGCAGACAAACCTGTCTCTCACCCATTCCCAATGGTTGAGAGAGAACACATAGATGGCAAAAAGGATGGAGCACATTGGATGAAATCTCCGGTGTCATTCTTCCACATCCATATCACAAATAGCTCAAACTTTAAGAACAATCCGAAAATTAACCAGATTTTCGTTCAAAGTATGCAAAAATATCAGCCAGTGGTTGTAGTGAAGAGAATAGACACGGGATTTCAAGAGGAGTTTCGGCTTACAATGACCGAGTTCATAGTAGTGACAAGGTATCATGTAAGTTTTCATTTTAGTTTTATGCACCACATAAACCTTCATTTTTTTTAGAATTCTAAAATCAAAGACCTGAAAATGGAAAACAACAAATTTTGCAAGAGTATCCCTTCAGAAGTAAAAAATCACAAGAAATCTCAAGGAAGAACTCCAAGTAGCAAAAAACGAGCTATCACAACCGATGATTGCAATTCAACTTCCTCGTCTACAGTATCTCCTTCTTCAAATACCGCAGCTCAATCATACAAGAAGTTAGTGTCTTCTCGCAGTACATTTATACCTCCATTAGCCGCTCCTATGACTCCGTTCACCATGGTTGCACCTCCGTCATTCCCATCAACCTTTAATGAGCCACCATTTGGGAATCCGAACAACTTTCAACATCGGATGATGACTGATTCAGCGGCTTTGACTCACCCACCATCCTCGGGACTAAAAGGTTATCAGGATCAAACTTTCCTTCCACCAACTCCAACTGATAATGTCGCCATGAACCAATCCTATAATCCAACTGGTCATCTGAATCAACCGTCATTTCAACCTAACGCGACTCCAGCACACTTGGCCACTCCTTCAGCTCATGACTTCTCCATGAACCAACACTACCAATCGTTTGAAATGTGGAACGAATCTCAGATAGACGGAGTTTTTATGCCGCCACAAAACCAATCGAACACGATGCCTGCTAACAATCATTCTCAGAACAATGCTCACTCCGGAAACATGGCAAACATGCAGATGGGTTATGAATTCCCGCCGTTCCCTTATTTCGATGAAGTTGACACTTCCACCCAAAATGGCTCGGATGGTGCCCATTTCGATTTCGGGTTTCAATAATTTCGATTTCTATTTTCAATAGCAACAAACATGGTTTTAAATTATAATTTTGAATATTTGGGGAATTTTATGTTGTGTATAGGTTTTTGGTGAACGAATCGAGTTGGAATTAAAATTTTCTTTGATTTTCAGTTTTCCAAAATATAGCGAAATAAAATTCAGATATTTTTCAGTCAATTTTAAGGTTTTTTTTGATTTTTGATGAACACTTCAAATTTCGTTTCGAATTCTTTTGAAGTTTTTGGTCTTTCAAACAATCCTTGTAATTTTATTTTTTTTTGAAGATTAATAATTTGTTCAGTTGCCGAACACAAAAAACATGTGCTGTCTCAATTCTTCTCCCATAATCTTTTTATTCCATCTGTCCTTCTTCTTCATTCTTCTTGGGAAAAATAATGACACCCCCTTTCTTTTCCCGTTACTTCAACACTACGATCCACAACTACCCCCCGTCGTTTCCCTTCTCACATCAGTCTACATTAAGGCGAAATAGTGTGGAACAGACAGTGGCCGTGGCCTAGGTTTCTAAGCCCGCGCATTATTTTTCTTTTCTTTTTCAGCCTATTTCTTTCATTTTTTAGAGTTTCCAGCAATTTGTTCACAGAAATTCTGAATTGTTGTCTTGAGAATAATTTTGGGGAACCGAACGACCCCAAAAACTTATTTTTTGACGCATTTTGACCGAAAAAGCGGGAAAACTGATTTTCTCCTGGATATTTTCAATTTTTTCTCTTTCTAAATCATTTTTCCTGTGTGTTTCAGGGAAAACATAAGAATTGGTTTGTTTCTGAGCTTTAAAGCATTGTTTATTCATAATCTCGTTGCACATTTTTGGCCAAAACGATTGCTTTCTGATGATTTATTGATTTCAATTGTGTTACAGGTTTCTACGGAAAATTCCACGTTTGGGAGGCAACAGTGGCATGAAAAGACGGACAGGAAGGTCTTCCTATGAAAATCTCAGGTGAATGGTGAGTTTTCTTGAAAGAATCAAATTTTTCTTAAATAATTTTTTATTTTTCAGTACGACTTCGAAATGACCGATCAAAACGACAGCTATGTTTGGATGTTGGACGAAACGACCACATGATATTTGAAGCAACTGGAAGTTACTCTCTAGCAATAGTAAGTGTGAATGAAACTATTCTGAACAAAACGAACTAAAATTGCTGAAAATGATGCCGGATGAGCAGATGATTACACGTTGAGTTCAGCTAGATGATGATCTCTACTAATACTTTGAGATACCGCCATGAATGGAAAGTTTCAGCCGAAGAATTGCCTGTGAACGGTGTCAAGAAAGCTATAACCGAATATCGTTATAAGAAATCCAGTATTGACATTTGTATGCTATAAATTCGTTTGAATTAATACTAATTGAAGAGAAATCCGGTGAAACTGTGTCAAACAACACTTGGATTCTCTCTTTTTCTTATACTTTTCTTTATTATTTTCCCCTTGATACTACTTATATGTTTTTGTCATTTTTCATCTAGCTTTCTCCTGTCATTCTTTGTTAAATTGTGTATTCGACGCATTCACATCTTCTCCCGGACCAGCGACATGGCCACAACAGGACGACGGACCTTTTCAATCGTCTGCTACCTCTACATAACATACCCTATTTCGCGGAACGACAGGTAATTAATTAGAAAGCAACTGACTGTTTGTACCTTTCTTCTTTTCTCATCGTCTTACGAGCACATATTCACTGAGTGCGTCGCGTGCGCACGCGTAGCGGTCAGATTAGAAAGAGGGATAAGTAGGAAACATTTTCCCAGTTTTTTTTTTGAGGATTTAGTGGAATGTTTAGTTTTTATAATTTTTTTTCGATAGTTATGCGATCAGCGATTCGAAAAATGTTTTTTTGTTAGATCATTAGGAAAATGAGAGAATAGATACTTGAAATCGTTTTCCTTTTTTACCCTTCGAAAAACTATTTAACGGTTATATTTTTTCAGGTCTTCGCAAAATGGACAATTTTGACGGAACTGTCAAACGTCGAAGAATTACAAAACAATCCTTGTGGTTATATCATCGGAACTTCAAATCGCTGATCCAATTTATATGGTAGGTAATACAGTTGTACTGTCCAACTGGGCACTCATGTTCTTCAAAATCGTAACTATAAAAGCAAAAATAAATTAATTTATAGATCTCGGGGAGGTCTACGTTTCCAAAAACATAAATTCGCCGTTTGACCATCACGAGCTGCATGGGACCAGATAAAGTGCCCGTGATTCAAAACTCTAGGCCATGTTTCGTGGTCCCGGACACTCTAGCCGCTCCCCTGTAGCATAGGTTGGTGTTGCGGTGATGTAAATTTTTCAGACGCCTAGAAATCATCGATATCAACATTTTGTCATTTTTTTAAGCACATAATCTCAAAGAAAAATCGCAAGGTTCGTGCGATGCCAGACGAACCTGGTTGTACATCCATAGTCTTTCTTGGGTTTTTGCACATGTTTCTCCGCGTCAAGATTAATGCCAATTTTTTTCAGAATCCTATCAAGAAAAAGAAAATAATTTTTTCCTGGTTAGTCCCCACTCTACTGAACATCTTCAACTCACAATGCCAAAACTCTTGTGTTGTCTCCGAGAGAAGTTCGTTGTCTTCATGAAGTTCACAAGCTGTTGGTTGATTCAAGAATCTGGAAGCAACTAAAAAATACTATTTTCGCCTGGTCTTCTCTTTACTCACAAAACAAATCGACAGCTGGTGGTTGCGACTTATATCATCATCTGCCTGATCTGATAAGAAATGCTACGGTGTGGTCCCGGACAAAGTGTTGTGCCTCATCTATGCAGCGGAGACTCAAACGAAGGAATTCAACGTAGATCTGATGTTGGAAGTATTCATCAATGCTGATAACAACCAGGATGGTTTGGAGTCCCACTCTAGGCCGAGAGAGTGCCTGTTACACATCGAGTGACACTTCTGATGAGATGGTTACAATAGAATTCCCATGAAGGCTGTCCAAATTCTCAAAAAGGAGGAAAGTCTCAATGTTCATTTGTGGTGTGGAGACCAATTTTCGAAATGAGTGGAATGATTTCAAAGGATTTCTGAATAAGCTTGAAGATGAAATACTTGAGGTAATTTGTAGGAAAACCAAAGAAAAGTGTCAAAAATTGGAAAACTTTGCAGGTCGTTTAGTGACACAAGTTGATGTGATGCTGATTGCGAAAATGGCTAAGAACACCAAATACTGATATGTTCAGAAGAAGCGAATATGTGGATATGTAGTGTCTCAATGATGAAAGACGTTAAAGGAAAGCTTTTGGTGAAGTTGATAGCTGGAAAGATGCACCAATGAAGATCTCCCAATTTCTGTACAAAAAGCAGTTTTGAAGCTAGTGTAGCATGGAAAAACACAACCACGACTGCAAAAATTAACTGCGAGGAGAGTACTGGAGATTGGAATGACCAGTGTGACAGCAATATGCGGAATTCTGATGATACGCCCAAGGAAAAAGATGTCGAAGCATTTGCATGACTACCAACCCGCACATTTCATCGTGACAGCCAATCTTCTACAAGAGCATATTCTATTCTTCCGGACAACAGGTAATTCATCAGAATGTAACTGGCCAATTGCGCCTTCTTTCCATATATGTTAACCGATACAGAACTGGTGGTTAGGTGATGTAATCGCCTGCTTTGTTAGTGAAACTTGTCTTGGTTCTCCTCACCAAATTTCGTAGTCAACTCCCAATGTTGATGCAACTTCTGTTTAATGATTTCAAGTTTAACACGACGTTTGTTTTCCGAAAGAAAAATGTGGAATTTGTGCAGGTAATCTTAATGAATCAAATGCCTGTCGTCAATGCTACATCATGTGATAGAAGTTCAATCACCACTGGTATTCCATGTGAAGGCCGCAACCAAAATGATCGCTCGAAGATGTTTCGTCACTCCGAGTAACGTCAAGTCACGCCAATTACAGTTGAAGAAGCTGCAAATAAATACGCAAAGCTTCATTGTTTCTCGAGAAAATGCTGGGATTCCCTGATAATGTTTGGATCTGCAAAAGAAGAATACAGCCGCAACAGTATCTTTTTTCTTCGACTGGAAAGATTTGATGAAAAGACGGATTTGTGAGAGAAACGTCATGTAACTGCAACATTCGCTTTGATGCTTGTTGGTGTTGAAAATGCTGGTACTCTCTGCGTTCATTTTGTTCCACAAATGCTTCGTAGTCGGTGAGTGTAGATGTGCAGCATCTCCATCTTTTCCCTGTTGTGTGCTACGCTACTATCGGGAATCATCTTTTTTCACAATTCATGGGCAACAGCTGTTCATTTAAAGTAATCAGAACCTATTACCTTGGAAAAAACCTGGAAGTCTTGCTTAAGTAACACATTTATAAGCGTTTGTCACAGAAAACCACTGAAATCTTCCAAACTTCTTTTCTGCCATGAAATACATTGAGGGGCGACCTCGTAAATCGACATGCGCTGCGAGACCTCTGGGCGTAAATGTGTGCGCCTTTAGTCTCTGCTTTCTCTGCGCACTCTCTATCTTTCGGTCTTGTAAATGGCGTGATTTTGATTTCAGAACAAGCAATGGGAACAATGAAGATATTTCGCAGTTACAATAAGTAGAAATTCGAAAATTCAATATCAACTACGAGAATGATATTTCCGCGAGGATGTAGTTTTTGGAAAGTTTAACTGAACAGTGAGTTTTTTTTCTTATTCAAAACATATTGTTGATAGAAAGGAGACTCTTGATTCTAATTCAGCATTGAAAAGATCTTCATGAAACATGTAAAAGTGGATCAGGAGAAAATCTGACTACGGGGTTTCTCGTTTAACAAATATTTACTAACCGTTTGAATTGAATTTTGCCGGAAGAGTAGAAAATAGATCTTGTCAAAAATGGTAATTTCTCAAATGACAAAAAAAAGATAAGCATAAAAAAATCTATCATATTTTGCAGCATAGCATCGAGGAAATTCACGGATCAAAGGATGACCCTAACGGATTGGAGAGCCCCACCATAACTGAAACAACGAATGAACCTGTTGTTTTCCAATATCAAATTTGGTCACTGGAAACTGAGGAGAGGATGCAGATGGGAAGAAGCAAATGGAAGTGCTCGATATCAGTTACCTGGACAAGTATGGAACAAAGGCATTACTCGGAGAACGAGACTTTCAAAGGTGGAACAATAAGAAGTGGCATAAAAACAAAACGTCAATTTGAAGTGGAACAAACGGCAACGCTGAAATATCCAAATTATCAAAGTGACATCTGAAGTTAAGAAGATCACGCAGAAATCCAGTGGAGTGATGGGAGGACAAGTTGGGCATAACAGAACTGGGGCCTCTGATGTAAGCTGGATGCGTCGAGAAAGATGAAACGTAAATTTTGCGAAGAACGAGCGACTACTGGGTGCTGCATAGACAAAGCTCAAGTTTAACAGTATGAGTTCACCTGGATAGGCGGTCAAATTGGTCATCAATTGTTTTGATTGAACAGTTTTCCCGCTCGTTTTGGTGTTCAAAGCTGAATTTTTTCTTTCTCATCCCTCTCGATTCCCAGTTCAAAGTTGAAACTTTTAGTATCATAAAAACAAAAATTCAAAATTTAGGAAATTTATTATAAGATGATATTTCAACATTGGATAACATTCAAAAAAATCAGTCTGAAATGTCCTCATATACTCCGTTTCAGATTTTTGCGGGGTGAAGTCCTAGAGGTAAGAGAGACCCTTCTCTCATTTTCTACTATTTCACCCAGAAGGTCAGAAGAAGCTGAAATTCAAATGGATGGGTGAAAAAAGGGAGACTTACTTTTTCAGTCAGAATTGAAAAATCGGAACTTATAACACAGGCAAAGACCCTGATCCAGGATGTCAGTAAAAGCCGAGAATAATCGAATCAAATTTATGAATAATCGGTAAGGCAAGGTCCTTATCCAGAGAACCATGTTGTTTAGGTCAGACTATCATTTTGAAATAATCAATATGGAGAGTAAGCCGAAACCAAAACGTAGAGTTAGAAAAGAAACGACAGTGAGACATCAAATAGTAGTGGTTTTTCTGGTGTTCGATACCGCTATTCGTCTCTTCCCGTCACTAATATGGGTTCGGTTCAACATTATTCGTCGTTTTCTTTCTCTCTTTTCCTTTTTTTTCTCTGCGTCATATCCGTTTCATACAATGTTTCATTGCATATCATCGCTTTGCTTACGACAACCTCATCATCCTCGTTTTGCCCCGTTAAAGAGGCTCTTCATTGCATGCTTTCACGTTTTTTAAACCCGTGCCGATAAACTCTCAGAGCCTGTCAAACTCTCTTTTCCGTCCATTGTCTTATATAGTTTCATGCAGATCTTCTCATTCAATTGTCTTTCCCAGAAAGTGTTTCACTTACGAAATACACTCAAGGTAATGCTTCCATTGGTCATAGTCCTCCCAATTGAACTCATCACGATTACAAGATTTCGGATGAGACAATTAGGAAAACTTAGCCCAAGAAGCAAAATAATAACTGTGCTGTCCAACAGAGTACAAGTTTGTGCCATACATACTCTTACTTGGTATGTTTGGAAGAAACTTGCCTCTGTAGGACAACAGTTAAACAATAGAATAGTGATAGAAGTTCGAACATCTGGCGTTGTGATGACTGCGGAAGGAGAGGAAGAAGGTCGTCTTTTATACTGAATCACAAGCTAGGTGAGATAACAAGCCACGCCTCTTTTTGTTGCGAGTCTCTTTTGATTCACAAGGACAAATGAGAATTTTCATACGACATACTGTTGAGCAAAGACGCAGAAATAGGCGAAGCGGGACATGCGGCAGAAGAAACAAAGGGACTGTGTCAGACAAGATGAAAACACTATTACGTAATTATGAAAATTGTTTTTGACGGAACAACAATGGTGTCTGAGGTCACTCTAAAGAAAAAAGAGAGAGCCGATAAGTAGATCGAGGACAGATCTTACGAACACATTGATTTCGTTTTCAAGGCAATACAAGCCATTGGTTAGTTACACTCATAGAATAAATATTGTAGAAAAGTGAGGGAGAAAACTAGTTGAAGATTTCTCGAAATCCCTCCAGATTTCTTATCCAGGAATAATGCAGAAACGAATCGAGTTCAATACTGTAATTATCTTGCAAGAACGTTGAGGCAGTACACATGAAATTTAAACTAAAATAATTTAGCTTCGGGGAAAATTCGAGAATTGTTGGAATGAGCGGTGAGAAGGTGGAAGTTCTGGCAGCTTTTGATTTTCCCCTTTCCAGTTTTGCAGTTTTTTCAACCAGTCGAACTCGGCAAGAACTTTATGAGCTTTAAAACCGGTGACTGTGGTTTTAAACTCAATTTAACGAGATACTAAACTCAGTGAGGAGTGAATGGAGAAGCATCTACTTTGGGTTGTAATTCTGGTCTTGTTGTAGACGTATTTGCATCCTATGAACAGGAAATCATGTTCAAATGAAACATGTTTATTAACAAAAAATGTTCATTTTGCGAAATAACTAAAATTATTTTTTGCATGCCACCCAGTCCATCAAAAGTTCAATCACGAACAATCTACAGAACACTTTTTTCATTGCTCCCCTTGGAAACTGATATCTATAGAAAACTTCTTTGAAACCAGCTCTTTCCCGCTCATTTCATTTTGAAAAATGACATCAAATTTCATCTCCAATATTCCGGTAAGTCTTACTTACTCGGCTTCATCATGGAATCGTATAGAGAACCCCATCAATCACATTTGTACTTCAGCCTGGCGGTTGAGTTAATCAAACGAGAGAAGAAGTAAACAGACTTCATTCAAATTCAAAAAATGATATCATATGCTGTTTCTGGATTATTGGTGAACCTCATCTAGTTGTTTTATTTTGTAAAGTCGCATCAATCACAGTTTTACTCTAGACTGGAGAGTGAGTTAATTAAACTTCAGATCGATAGTAGACTTTCCCTTCATCAAAATTTAAAAAAGCGTCTTTCATGCGGCAATCTCATCAATCAGTACTTTTTCAAAGCTCTTCTTTCATTAAAATTTAGATTGGATTTTGCCTTCTCCTTTTTTTTGTCTTTTTTTTCAGTCTTGGCTCCTCTCTTTTACCGAAGTGAGCCAAATCAAGCTCAACCTTGTAATAAGAAGAAATACTACCTTCCCAGTCTCCAGTTCAATTAATCCACAAATACGATTGATGGAATTTCACAATACGAATCCAAAAATGAAAAGCGTATAGAAGGTCCACCAATAATCTAGAAATAACATATAATGCCATTTTTAGGTAGGTACATGGGAGAAGCTTTTTTGTGAAAGTTTGATCGAGAGGGAAAAGTACATTCACAGTTCCCAGTTTGATTAACCCAACAGCCAGTCAGAAACACGACTTGGTTCGACGAAAATTTACGAAAAAGAACGCGAAGGAGAGATTCACCAATAATTCGGAGCTAGCATATGAAATAGAAGATGATGGAATCAAAAGTTTTCCAACCTTTCTATTCAGAAAATTCCAATGGCAGCTATGATGCTCATCCTAAGAATAGTATTCATGATTTTCCGTTTTGTATTCTTGAAAAAAACCTTTCAACAAGATTAAAAAAAAGGTAGTTAACATTGATGATTCATTTTAACAGAAGTCGCATGATTTGACAAGAGAGCAAGAGGGATTCTATGGCCGGGAGAACATTAAAGTGAAGAGATCGATTAACGGGAAAAATTATTACGGAAAAAGGGGGTGTAAGGCAAAAATAAGTGACGGATTGGAAGGGAAGCATGGAGTTAATTTGATGCTTAAAAGAATGCAGTTGTTTCTAGTCCCAAGTTGGTGATGCTGGAGTTCCATTGCTTGATTTCGACAAACCTAAATTAGTAGTTTTTCTAAGCCTTCCTCTCGAATTGTGAAACAACTTACAAGGCGCTTGATGGTGCATATTGGGTGTTTCTACGGATTTGACGCATCTTAGCTCCGTGAGTGGTGCAGTTGTGGATGATGTAGAAATCCAGTTCGTAGAAATTCTGAAGTTGAATTGAAATAATACTACTGTCACCGACATCTCAAAGTTTACTTACATTCAAAAAACCACCATCCCCGTTCTGTGTTCCGCTCAACTTATAGTCATAACTTGGCTCTCTGCTGCATTTGGTTCCAAAGAAGTCAATTTTGTCATCGGTGCTGAAATAGATTATAACCTTACAAAGTAAATAGTGACAGGGAGCACGTAATCAATACTGTTTTAACTCAAAACACGGTGAAATTGACTCTATTGAAGAATAGAAATTCCCAGAACAGTTGGGAGTTCCATGAAAATTTTCAAACTAATAAAAGCTCTTTTATATTTGCTAATGTCAATCTGCGGAAGAAAAGAAAAGTCTCCGAATAGCAATTTTCAATCTGCTTTTTTTTGTTTTCAGAATTTCCGAATTTAGGTGAAATGCTTTTCAAGATCTATCGTTTGGGAAACAAATTTAGAGGTGGAGTGAGGCAAAGCTATAAACTTATGCCACTTCTATTTTCTTACCAGGACACTTTGGGTTATTATTCACTGAGAGAGATTAATCTTGTTAAATCTCAACTCATTTTTCATTATTTCCCAGGACACCCATACATACACTAGTTAACTTTTCTTCAATAAAATTCATTGCTGACTACAAAAAAATCCGATTTGTATTTTCCTAATGTCAAAATACACCAACTGAAGTATTTGTAAAAAAAAACTCACAATGGAGAGTCCGTCTCGTAAACGGTGACTTGGAAACACCACCACCATTTGTTTGGAAGGTCACAGTGAACAGTTCCGTTCCCGAAGAATACAGTGGAGTTTCCACCAAACAAAGAAGCCGAAGTGGCTCCAATGAGAATGAAGACGATCAAAAGAGACGATTTCATCTCCGGAAGATTGTGGTAGACTGACTAGATCGAGCCTTACCTCAAAAGATGGGAGGAGTCAAAGCTGGAAAAGAAAGTGGAAAATGGGTGGAGCCAAAACCCAATCTGAATTTTAATGAAAGTGGTGTCTTCCAACGACAGACCCAATTTGATTGATGAGGTGGGCGCATGAAAAAGACATCATTTTCTGAATTTAAAATAAAGTCGAAGTCTACCGAAAAGGTCTCCAGTTTAATTAACCCACACACCAGAAAGAAATGCATATGTGATTGATGAGACTTCACTATACGATTCAAAAGAAATTCGTGTGTGAAATTCACCGAATATTCGAAAATAGTATATGATGTCATTTCTAGATGGGCACAGCATCGTTTTCTAGAATTAAATAAAAAGAAAGTTTTTTTCTCAAGACCTCCAAATTTTGATGAGAGGGAAGTATACTACAAAGATCTAAAGCTTAATTAACTCTCCCTCCAAAAGTAAAAATGTGATTAATGCAAAATTACAAAACAGTTCACCGATAATAGCATATGATATCATTTTCCACACATAAGGAAAATCACACAAGGAAAATCTTCCCAAAATAACAAAAAAGTGTGTCCCCACAACTTCTTAGTTTAATTAGGTCAACCGTCAGATTGAAGTACAAATGTGATTGATAGGGTTTTTATACGATTTCAAGATGAAAACCCGTAAGTAAGGCTTTCCAAAAATTTGGAGATAAAATATGATGCCATCTTTCAGAATGAGTAGGGGAGTGAAGGTTTTGAAAAAGTTAGCTTTGTCAGCTTCCAGGGGGAGCAATGAAAAAATGATTTGGAGGGAGTTCGTGATCAAACTTTTGATGGTCTGAGAGAGATGCAATAAAGAAAACGATTTTGATGATTTTGCAAAATGAACGTTTTTTGTTAATAAAATGCCCCTTCTCACTGCTCTCTAAAAACGATTCTTTCAGTTGGTTATGTTGATTGATTTCATTTCATTCTTCTCGTCTTGTTCGTAGTTGAAAAAAACCAAGACACTGCCTTCATATCACCGACGCAATGAGAATGTGATAAAGGTTCATCTGCTCGCCGGCAACCGAATATTTTTTCCTCTGAGTGTTGCTCGATTTCGCATGAATTTCGCAATAATTACTGTCTCAAAACAGAAATCCGAAATGCAGTTTTTTTGATTTTCGGTGAATTCAATTCAAAAGCCTGATGTTTATATAGGAAGATAAAAGAACATGAAAATATTGTCGAACCAATTTACTGATTTCAAATAAGTACATATATAGACATGAGTCTGATCTAGGAGCGCTTCAAATGAATTTGGAAAGAGTTTCAAAAAGGCTGCTTCAGATGTGCTTGAAGTGTTTTGGTTTTTCATTTACTGTTTTTGAATAGTGCGGCCGTCGATCTCTGTTGAGTATCAACTTTAGAGATATCCGGGATAAATTCATAGATGTGATTGGATGCCAACCCGCCGTTTATTAGCGTTCCTGATGAGCTTTTGAGTAGTCATTGCATTGTTGAATTGGTTAGAAAACACTTTCAGTTCATCTTCGAAATCCGTGTGCATCATATCATCAACATTGAATTCGGAGAACTAGGCCATCATGATATCAAACATTGAGAATGGATCAAATGATCGTAAAGTTCGAAAATACCACAAAAAGCTCGATGCGATGGACTGACCTAATCCAAAAACATTACTCTTCCATATATACTTGTTTCTTTCCAGTCTTCCAACTCTGTTGATTTCACCTGATCAAATTTGAAGGGAACTGTGAAAAATCTAAAATATAGGCACTAAAAATCAATCCTTTTTATCTCTCTGTACTTGTAATGTTGAAAACTATTTCTTAGAATTGGTAGGTTCTTTCAAAAAATCTGACGTTGATTGATCAAGCTTTTTGTTTGACTTCTCTTGCTCTTTGTAAAGTTGACCGAAGTCCTCCCTGTCTTAAGTTTTTGCAGGAGACAACGCAATGGTTTTTTACTTGTTGCAAATGCCACTTTACACAATGGGTTGACGAAGAAAAACGATGACGTGTTTCTCCTTTGACAGTCGGCTTCTGGCGTCCCCGCCTCCTTCTCCTTTGTGTATACAGCAGCAGCCACCAGCAATCATTTCTCAAGTTCTTATGGTCTAACTTGTGATAGTTGGACTGTTATTTTTTGATTTTTCGGTGAGTTAGTTTTGCGAAATTTTTCTAGTTGAAAAGGATTTTCTCAGATTTGCTCTTCCTTCTGACTCTTTGGTCTGGGTCTACCATTGATTATTTCAAATTGATGAATGGATTCATCCCCCATCAAGAGATCTTCGTTTTCAACAGGACCAAGTTCTGCTGAAACTTCTCGGCACTTTCCAGTCACAGACTTCTCAACAGTGCCTCCAAGTCCTGCGATTGATTCTTTCGTCATGGTTGAAATCGCCTCAGGAAACTCTCTCCCAGAAAAACGACGCTTCTTCCATATCCAGGACCACGCACTCTGCCTCTACGGCGACGAAGTCACCATCGTCGACAATAGCTGGCCAATTCAACGCTTGCGTGTGTGCGATAACCAGAAGCCCAAGAAAAGACGCTCACCCTCTCCGGTGCGGATGTCCCTACAACCAAGCTTCAATCGGTCGTTCCCACAACGATCACTCCACCTGCAAAGCATGGCAGCTTGCCGAACTCGAAGCCCGATGAATCAAAAATGGCAATGAAGCCAGAGGAGTGCAACTTCCGAACCACTTTTTAAATTAATCAAACAGAAAAGTGGCATTTTAGGTGGCCGACTGTCCGCCGAGAGTCAACGTTTCTAGTTTGAATCCTTGACTCTAGCATTTTCACCTCCGCATCATTCTTCTTCTCTTCTCTCATTCCAGTTCAGAAGGAAGAGATTTCTCATTCCAAACCGATGCTTGAACTCCTTTCTCCCAGATATATTTTCTTTCTTGTGTTCCCCCGAAGTATTAAAAACTGACATATCTTTTTTGAATATTTCTGATCAATTGTATGTAAACTTATACAACTTTTGACATTTTCTTTCTGTTGTAAATAGTGTTTGCATAAGAGGCTCTTGTTCTTTACTCAATTTAATAAATCTATTTTTCTATCTATCTATCTATGTTTACACTGAATCTCAGCTATTAACCGGACCAATTCATGCCACAGACTTCTCATCACTGCTTCCAACAGGACCAAGCCCTGCCAAAAATTTGTCTGTCCAAACCGATGCTTCCATCGAATCTCCGCCATTAACAGGATCGTGTCCTCCCAAAACTCTCACACTTCAGATAAAAATTTTTGATGGAATTTTTTTCTCACAGGACCAAGTCCTGCCCCAAAAAAACGATTTCGGAAACATTAGCCTTTCCAACTTTTGCTATTTTCAAAACGGTTTTCAACAACGGAGATCGCATTCATTTCATCAATGCCCTCATTCCTACGGAACCAGGTTTTGATTAACAGAAACCCACTAAAAAGGTACAACGGAACCTTGTCCCGGCCGATAAAACAACTCAAATAACTGAACTTTGTTCAAACAACCCACTTGATTTCAAAAAGGTTTAGTTTCAGAACAAAGCCGCCCCACATTAAGATCTTTTTTTTTCAACGGACCAGAAGAGACTAAAGATGATTGAAAAATGAGTTTTCTGAAGTTTCTGAATGAAATCATCAGATCAGTGAAGTCGACGAATGTTTCGGTTATTTCTCGTTTATTTGACCATGATTCCGTGTTTTTATCGGATGCAAAGATTTCAAGGACATCTTACCCAGTGTCTAAAGTAGTGAAAAAATTAAATAAACTCATAGAAATTCCTAGTTTAGCCTGTTCCGTTAGAAATAATGCTGTCGAAAGTTCCGAGAGTATAAGCCTTTTCATTCACTTTTGCCTCCATTCAAGATTTTGGCAAGTCGATACAGATCGAAACTACCGTCACCGGATTTGAAGTCCATTACGTTCTGTTCAAATTTGTCTTATTGTAGAGTTTGCAGAAACTCGGAAGTGGAAAAATCAAAAGGTGCCAGAAGTCCAACTTCCTCGATGCTCGTCCCAACATTTCTGACTTGTACCAAAAGATAAATGAATGTGATCTGGTTTTGATGTGTCTATGTTTTTTTTTGCAAGTGGGCGCTATGAAGCAATGGTCCGGATGTTTGCTGTTCAAGATAGTTTTTAACGACGGGAGCTAACTGATATCTCATCTTTCATGTTACTTCATTGAGACCTTTTTGTTTTCAAACGATAAGCCGAGGTCGTTACTTTTAATCAAAATATCAGTTGACAATATTGAACAGTAACCAACTCATGAATCATCAGATATGCAGCAAATGCAGCACTTTTTCCAGAATCGATCAGTTGGAAATTCAAATTTCTCAAGTTTCGGACAGTGGACGCTTCCAAAAAACACGTATGATCATTACCAAACACAAGAGCTGACTTTGTTTTGTTTTTCAGACCGTAAGAATTGTTCATCTGTTAGTTTCGAAATTTTATTCTAAAAATCTCATTCTGAGAAATAAACAAAATAAAGAATCAATAATTCACAAAATGACAATGGGCTGTTGAAATCACAAGATCAAAGATGGAAAATAAAAGAGACAAAAACCATGAAAACTCTTTTTTCAAACATTTCTTTTCATCCGCGTCGGTTTCGCACTTTTCATCTCATGGAGAAGTTTTTCCTGGCATTTCACTTCCTCTTCTGGATCCCCGGCCAAAACTGCATGGAGAAATTGAATATATTCAATGGCGATCTCAAAATATGCAAACGTTAGTGTTAGTTGATTTAATACTAAACTCTACCTTCAAAATAGAAAGTTGTGCGGCTTCAATACCTTCCTCAGATGGCAGACAGTCCCTCAACTCTTCATATGCTATTGATAAATTCCTCATGCGAATTTGTTTTCTTGCGTTCTTCTTCGCTCTAAAATTTATTCGAAGTCATTTTACTTTCATGAAAAAGTTGAATACCTTCTCCTTTTTGCCTTTTCAACCATTATTTCATCCACTTTTCCCGTTGAAATTTGTCTTTTTGTTGGACTTGGCGTCGATTCATTCTCCTCAATTGTCAACACTTTTTTCGGTGTTCCTCCATTTTTCTTCAAATCGTTTTCCGAAGACTCATTAGGAGCAGTCGACGGATTTGAGGTTTGTATTCTCATCAGAGTTTGTTGAAAGAATGACATGTTCTGCTTCACGAATTCATCATAAGGGCCCATTGATTGTACCGTTTGCTGTTGTTGTAGGTCGGCGGTGGTTAACTCTCTAAAAACGTATTTTTTTTTGAATAATGAAATTTTCGAAACTAGTTTCATCTTAATAAAAACTCTGAAGAATTCGAATAAATATCAAAAAGAAAGTATATTCAGAGTCCTGGCTACGATAATTTCAACTTACGGAGTTGGATTTCCAGTTGTTGAATCCATTGGTTCTTCCTGATGAATAGTAGACGATGACGATGATGGTGATGATGGTATAGTTGTAGGTTCCATTTCTGGAAGAAAGGATATGAAATCAACTAATTGAAACGCGGAGAGCACCAGCAGAGGCAAAAGAATCATGAAATGAATTAGAGAACGGTGCAGAAGACGAAAAAAGTTGTGTATTTGAGTGGATAAAAGGGAATTCAGGAATATAACAGATGAAGGTGTCACAACTAGAAAAAAGAGCAACTATAAGAGCAAAATCACAATTGGTGATAAAGAAAAAGATGAGATAGGGTAAGAGCGGTTGGAAAAAAATTCAAAGAGCTCTGATTCTATAGAAAGATGTGAAATTCAAAATAATAAAATCCAGCGCACCAAACGCTTAAAAACGATTTTTCTCGAAGTGAAAGGAAAAGAACGAAATCCGCTATTTTGAAAAGAAAACCCTTCTAAAAGTAAAAAGGATAGAATGAACGCGTTGACAACGATGGAGAGCAAAAGAACGGAAGATGGAGATGAAAAAGAAACTGAACTCGTTCTGGATATGGCAAAAAACCCGGGTATACGTGAATAAAGAGAGATTAAGGACAATGCCCGCCATGTGTCTGCGTCTCTGACAGGGTAGTAGTCTCTGACAAGGTGGACTCTCACGCACGGGAGACATCGACTCTCTAGATGGATGTCCACCTATCTCTCCGTTTGACCAACTTTTTGCGCGGGGAAAAACATTTTTTGTTTCGATGGTCCTGTCCCCACGATAAAACATGAACTCGTTGGTTTTTTTCCTACTAGTGAAAATATGTGACATTTATTCCAATTAGGCTAAAATCAGCTCATTTTACGATAATGAAAAATGAAATTCACATTTCGCGGTAACTGGCGAGTCGTTTCAACAAGGTAAACAATCTTTCGTTTCAACAATGGACATTTTAACGATGGAGCAGCAACAAGAGGCTGCAAACACCGGTTTGTGGCTTCCCCAGATTGAACGATATGCTTTTGGGCTTGGATTCGTGTGCTTCATCAAAAGAATCCTTTTTGAACAAAATTTTGTGTGATACTTGTACCATTCTGGAGAAAATGGCTCTACGCGGAGCGTTTGGATGCGACAACGATTCTGGTGACGGTGATGGCGTCCATTTTTTGTGTTTGACTTTTTTTCTCGGAGATTCATCACTGTTAAAAGTGATCAAACGACGGATTAACTTCTTTTTCTTCTCTTTTTGACGTTATCTTTTTCCATTCACACCCATTGTTATGGCTTTATAGTACCATCAGAACTTGTCGCTACGACACTCCGCAATTCCAGGGGCGCATGCTGTTTATCGTAAATGGACACGATTTATTTTTCAGAAATTTTCGAACATTAAATATTTATTTTATTCAATTGAACGAGTGTTTGGATAGTTCTCCGAGTTTTTCGAATGAATCTTACTAGAAAATTGACTAATAACATGTTTCCAAGCTAAAAAGTAAGAATTCAGCAAAAAAAAACTTTATTTACCAATAATCACTGTGATGTGGATTGAAGGCAGGCGGCATAGAACCGAACGCAACGCATATGTAGGATCCACGTTTTCAAATAATTCTTAACGCTTATCGAATCGTTTTTTTCAAAAAATTTGTGAAATTAAAGTTATTCGATGATGTCTGTAACAGAACACGTATGATTGGAGTTACAATAGATATTTTGTTGAAACGTTTCTGGATTTCCATGGAAAATAGTTGATAAGCAAATGTATTCGTACAGTTTTTCAAAACCAACGGTTCCTCTATCAACTGCTGAGTTTAGAATTAGGCTCTAACAGAAGCACTCCAATCGGTTGCTTTCTTGATGAATCAAAGGTGTCTTGTTTGATGTCCTCTTATTGGAAAGCTGGCAAATATCAATGAATAAAAGACTTCTCTTTTCAGTCAGCCTGAACACGGGCTCTTTTTCTTGAATTTGACTCATTCCTTGAAGATTCACCATTGTTGAAAGAGATTGAACGACGGGGTGCCTTCTTCTTTTCCTTTTGATGTTAACTTTTTCAATTCACACCCAATACCTGTTACTGATTTGCACTAGTGTTGTCTTTTCTGTTTTCAAAATTGAAAAAAACTGAAGAAAAGAGTTTCTTTTACGAATTGATAACGGTTTGACTTGAATATATATATATAAACTTCATTGACATCAACTCTCAATTTTTATTTTCCGGAGACAGAAAAGTTAAAAAAATAAACGAATTGGTCACATACTTCTGGAGAAACGGTAGTTGAAAAAGTCCCAAATGTTAACAACGGTTTATTTGATATGAGATTGGAAACCTTCCCTCACTTTCTTCTGATCGAACTGATTTTCAGAATGTTTTTCTTTCATCTGCTCATGAAGATTGTATTGATCGACATCAATACTCGTCTACGATTTCCGATTTCAAGCAACACGCTCCTGATAGCACCAATTCCCGCACGAAATATCTATTCCGCCACCAATAAATTTCGATTTTCAATGCGAATCTAAAAAACTTCGAACGGAGAGTATCGGAAGTATCTGCACAGACTGACCGCAGGATAAAAACAGAATTATATGGGACAAATGATTGATCTGTGTGATATTGGGATGGACACCAACATTGAGTTTCTTCATAAATCCAATAGAGCTTTATCACAAGAAGTCCAAAGCTGCTTGAGTGATTGATGAACAGTTGTCAGCAGAATCGTGTGCCTCGGCAGAATAGAACTGAAATTAAGAACATTCAGATGTCACTGCAACATTGAAAACACTCACCGACTATTTTGTGGAACTTTATAAGGATCAAGATGCCGAGTAACATGAATTTCACTCGTTATGTCGACGAAGACTCGATCTTCTTGTTTCATTGGGAAAACTCTAGATGCCATCGAAAATTAGAGTTTCTCAGCTCTTGCCACTTTTTTCTGATGTCATCGATGGAAGAACAATAACTCGGTCAGCTTGGCAATCCCATAATGCCTGCATTTTAGTTAGCGGTATTCTGGAATAAGGCAATGCTTGGGGAATCGCGTTCTTTTTTATAATTGAATAGTTTATAGATCGTGCATCCGAAAACGGTTTGTCGTTTTCCCAACGAATATCACAGAAGTATCGGAGAATCTTCAAATTTCCATCGATTTGTCGTCCTCGAATACGTGATAAAATAAAATAAAGATAGAGGGTGTGAATCGGCATTATGAAACTGAAAGTCAGATGAGATAGAGGGTGTGAATCGGCAGTATGAAACTAAAAGTCAGATTCAGATGAGAGTACGACTTCATAAACACTCACCAATTGCTTTTTCGGTAATTTTTCCAAGATTCCATTTGATTATCGTTTTGTTTTTCCCAACATCTATCATAGTGACAAAAATTGATTCTTTTAACTGCCGTCGCTTGCTTCCTATCAACCTGCAGCGAAATCACTGCCTGTATCGGTTTTGGCAATTTCATTCACAGATATGTTGATCCTTTGAACTCTTGTTCTCTTCTTCCTGATGTTCCCGTTGGAAAAACATTGACTCGGTCGGTTTTGGCGATTTCATGATGAATGGCTCCAACTTGTTTTTCTGACCTGAAATGAAGATTAGTCAGGTGAAACGCGATATTTTTATTCTGACATACCTTGAAGATAGTATATTTACCAGGAATTTTCGAGACCTCTGGGTAGTGGAATCTGGAAAAAATTCAAGTTATGCACATCTAATAACGTGTTTCAACTTGAAAAAAAGAGAGATTCCAGAAAATTAAGCACTAAAATCATTTCAAACATGAGAACCGGATTGGAACAATTGATGTCGTATTCTCGCGCACATTGGACGCAATTACCTATACGCGCAATGCAGAGAAAAACAAGAAGAAGAAGAACAGTGAAACGCCATCGCCAGTAAAACGTCGGCCGCATAAAGACCCTCTAATTCATAAGGTTCGTCACATTTCCCATTCTTTGCCTTCTCGGCTGTGTCGAACGAGACAGCCGGGTGATAGGCGCCGCATAGATGGGCCTGTGAGCCTAGGCGGCACTATTGTCACCCCGTTCTCAAAAGAAAAGAGCCTTCGGGCAAAAACTCTTTTCTTTTTCAATTCGAATTTTTTCAGATAACACCTGGAAAAACTATTTTGAGTGAACACTTTGCTGGTAATGTATCCGACTGTTTTTCGTAATGTTTTGCTCTAGCATTGAGTAACAATGCTTCCAGGACAATAATTCATACTTCTTCAAAACAAGCGATACATGTCTTCATTGGATTCATCCACCATATTTCGTGAAAGGATAGTCCGAGTGAAACAACAACACAATAAGAAGCCGACAAGAAACCGACAGGAAATCAACTAACTTCCAAACAGAAATTGTCGTATGGCGATCGAATCACAACCGGTGTTTCACAACAAGACATCATTCACCTTAAAAACTATATTAGTGAGATGTTATTCCCAGAAAAAAGTGCATCTCTATATTGAAATAAATTTTTAACTCCTACGACGCCCGTATGAAAAGTAGTGTTTTAAAATGTTTCTTCTTTGCACAATCATAACAAAAATCCTGTTTCAGCAAAGACGACATCAGGAATTCAGTGGTATCAATGTTTTCTTCATTGTATATTGCCCATATTAAGGTGATAAAACCGGAACTGCTGATTTTGGACAAACCTGTGTACTGCTTCAAGATAATTGTTGGTTTTCCATCTGTAACGCTTGTAGATAGTCTGTTTGAGAGAAAGAAATATTTCTGAATTCAACTGTTGGTCAAAGTAAAGATTTCTCTAGATGTTACGGATTTCGCTTGGTTTCTGGATGATATCCCTTACAAATTGCTTGCTTTGGCTCATAAAAATGTTCGCTGCTCATTTCAAAAAAAGTTGTTGAGAGCAATACTAATGCAATTGCAGACGTACTGAATTGGTTTCATCATTATGACAATCTTGCTGACGGACCGTTCATTCTGGAGTTCAATGACGCTCATTTTTTTCAGGATTTTTACAGCTGGAAGTCTCTATTTAGCTGATGAGCCTTCCGTTAACCGTGAAACATAATGCCATCATTGTACAACCTAGAGCTTGAATGTACTGCATTGATTTTCTCAACACAATATTCAGTTAATACTTATCAAAACAAAATATTTTTATTTCTTGCAAAGCTTTATTAACCTATCAACCTATCAGATTAACCTATCAAATTGAGTTCTCCACACTGTTTCTTCTTTTTGGTTCTTTTATTCATTTTATGTGGGAATGAGTAAATGTTCAATTATTCGAGGCTAGATTCAAAAATACTATCTGTGGTGCTCAAGATTAATGCTCTCCAGAAACCTCATAACAGCCAATCACATGCCCTCAAGATGCAATCGTCAAGGGCATGGTTGATCAGCTTGAAGAATCCACCGCTGGGAAGGATTCATTATCAACACGTTTTTTCAACGTTCAATAATCATAATTAATCGTCAAGAAAACCAGAAGACCGACCAACGCAGAGATCAAAAACAATTTCCAGAAGACCTATACTCTCTCGCTCGGTTCCCATGCTTTTGTCTGCCGTCTGCCAACAAAAATTACAAGGTTAACTATTTCGCAAACTTGGAGTTTCATGCGTTCAAACCAGATCCAACAACCTGACTACAATGCGTTTAGTATCACCGGCAGATTCGTACACAAGGAAGTTGTCGGAGGTAATTCATTTTAATATTCAGTCTTGTTTTGAGACAATTTTTGTTTTTTCACCCAATGACGCTGACATAATGGCTTCAGCAGAACAAACGGATCAGCACGATGAACATCAAAAAGTCTCGGCATAAAAAACGAACGCGCGAAGGGAAATCGTCTTGATTCTTTTCCGGATATGGTTGGTCCCCAACGTGCCGTTTGTTGTGGAGGGAGTTCAACCTGCTGGAAGCCTCTTGCCAATGGTCAATGAGTATGTGCATGCTCCAGAGTTGGGTATGAGTCACGACGATGGCATCGATCACTTGATGATATGAATACTATGCCAGCTTTACATCTAGTTTAAGCAAAAGCTCCGGATGCGATGGAGGAAAACGTCGCTAAACGCCGCACTATAAAAATCAGGAGATTTGCGATGAGTATGCCGACGATATGATTGGAATAACTTAGTTCGTTGAAAGCAGTCCACTGTTTCGAGATATAAATAGTGGATTACTCTGCTATCCTAGTTGATAGATTCCTGCAGCCAAAAATTCTCCGATTCCGGAATATCGACAAGAGAAGAAGAAAGGAGAAAATGTAGATATTCATATTTCTTGAATTAATAGCCACGTTTTTTTTAGAGCCAGTCAAAGGGCAATTTCAATAACGATAAGCAGAACTAGTAAAGGGATCCCAAAGAAATTATTGAAAAATCCTAACGAAGCAAGCAAGATGTGGGTTAGTTATGTTGATAAAGGAAATTCTGAGAATGCCGAAAAAAAATTGCCACGTTTCATATTTTTCTTCTTAATATTTTTAGTTTGCTGTTTTGTTCTTTCTTCCTGCTTCTCTGTGATTTATTCCAGTAGCGGGTTTCAAGGAAATGGAATCAGGTTTTCGCTTATAACTCAATTAATTTCCAGCAACTTTCAGTTTGTCAGTTTGCCGCATTTTGGCGAATTGGCAGCATAAACGGCAAGTTGCTCGCACACAACGGCAAATTACCCGAAAATTAAGCAAATTGCGAGAACGGTACGCTGAGCAACGACTTTTTTTGCGGAACGCTGAGCGACTTGCCTTTTGCTTGCTGTAAGCATTTAGCAAGCAATCGGCAAGTTCTCATCATGGAAATCAGCAAGTTTCTGTGCAATATTACCCAATTGCCGCTTGTCAGCAGAGAGAAACGGGTTGGGGAATGAAGAAAAGACCGGAGTGGCAATGGTGGGTAAGTTATGTTTAAAATTTGCTGAAAATTACTTGCATAAGATGAAGGATTTTATACTATCGGAAGACATAAGTTAGTTGTTAACACACACAGGGGTTTCCATAATTTTCCTTTGCCAAAGGTTTGAGAATGTTCTTCAGAAACCGAAACAATTGAAAAATCAAACACCTGGAGTTTGGAACAAAAAACATTTTCGAAAAACACCGTTGATCATTTCCGATTACAGGCTGGTTGTGTTTCAAATTTTCAAAACGTTATAATTCACTTGGTTTATCTATTAATTTCAAATCTATCAAAATACGAATGCAATAAAAAAATTCACAAGATGACATTGGGCTATTGAAAAACCCTGGTCTAAGAAAGATAATAAAAGGGACGAAAAATCATGGAAAACTCTTATTATAATGATTACTTCTCTTCGACGGCGCCTTTGCGCTTTCCATTTCACAAAGAAGTCGTTCCTGATATTCCACCTCCTCTTTTGTATTTCCGGCCAAAACTGCACCGAGAAATCCAATATATTTGATAGCAACCTAAGAATGTTCAAATGTTTGGAATTAGTTGGTTAAAAACTGAACCCTACCTTTAAAATAGCGATTTTTGAAGGTTGAATACCTTCCTCAAATGGCAGACAGTTCTTCAACTCTTCAAGTGTTTTCGTTAATGTCTGTTGGCGACTTCGCTCTCTTGCGTTTTTTCCCGTTCTGAAATTAATTTGAAATAAACTTGGTTCCATGAAACCGTTAAATACCTTCTAGTAGTTGGCGTCGCTGTCATTCTTCCATCCACTTTTCCAGTTGAAATTTGTCTTTTTGTTGGACTTGGCGTCGATTCATTCTCCTCAATAGTCAACACTTTTTTCGGTGTTCCTCCATTTTCCTTCAAATCGTTTTCCGAAGACTCATTAGGAGCAGTTGGTGGATTTGAGGTTTGTAATCTCATTAGAGTTTGTTGAAAGAGTGACATGTTCTGCTTCACAAAGTCATCAAGAGTCATCATTGGTTGTACCGGTTGTTGTTGTTGTAGGTCGGCGGTTAACTCTCTGAAAACATAATTTCTTATTAAACCAAAAATTTCAAAACGACTGTCGTCTAAACTAAGAAACTGTGACATGTTCGCATGATCATCATGATCATTATGTATGCTGAGCCCTGACTATCGTATTTTCAACTAACAGAATTGGATTTCCAAGTGTTAAATCCATCGGTTCTTCCTGATGAATAGTAGACGATGGCGTTGACGGTGATGTACTTGTAGGCTTCATACCTGGAATGAAATGTATAGAATCACCTCATTGAAAAGCGAAAAGTGGAAAAAAATTATGAAACGAAGTAGACGACGAAAAAAAAAAGATAAAACAGATTATTCTACTTCTCTTTCAGAGACAGAAGCTGTGACCGGAAACTGTGAATGCATAAAATTTTTTAATAGAATTCTTCTCAAAACAAATTGAAAATAACGAAATCCGCCATTATGAGAAGAAAAAAACTTCTGGAAACGGAAAAAAAGATAAATAGGACCAAGCACAAGTACGTAACATAAAAATGAAGAAGAAACGTGAATAGCTCTGGATAGGGCAAAGAGAATACAAAACGACGCCCGTCGTGTGTCTGTGTCTCTAACAGGGAGGAAGCCTCTGACAGAGTGGTCTCTCTCGCGCGGGAGGCCGCCCGTCTCTACATGGGTGTTTTTTTTTCGTTCGACCTACTTTTTGCAGTGGGTTGTTTTTTTGTTACGTTGGTCCCCGCGATTGCTCAGAAGAGGCTTCAAAAAACATCGACTCTGGCAACCTTCTAGAAAGTTGTGTAGTAGTTCTTTCGAGGGTCCTGAGAAGAAAATGAATCCAAAATCGAATATAAATCCAAATCCAAAATCGACAAGGTATCAACGGTTGACTGGAAATTTCATCTCAAAAATTTGACAAAAACACTTCTTTTTAGGGCGACCTCAGGCCAGTCAAAAACATAGGTCGAGTGGTGAAGTGGTAGTAGTGTATGTAGCGATAAAGTGATTGGAGGAGACTAAACCAAGGTTCGGCACCGAAGAATGAATTGGTTGGACTAGAAAGGATCAACGTCCCTGGGAAAGAAACATTGAGGTGGTGGTGGTCATCGGACTCGATGCCCTGATGTGCACCCTTGGGTAATTAGAATAAAACTGGAGGTGCCCGTTTTTTGTTTTATCCAAGATACATAGTGCTGGAAATCTTACAGTTGGGTCTTTGTCGAAGAATACAGAATAATCTCTGGAGAAAGAGGAGCCAGAAATCCCTGAAGTGTATCATCCCCCATCTGTTCATAGTCCGCGCAAAATGCATCTGATCAGTCTCTATCACAACTGTCATGAGACCTATGCTGTCATCAAAATGTTCAAAGAACTTTTGAAAGTTAAGACTTCACTCATTGTTTTTTCTCTAAAAACACCGGTGATTCATTTTTATCACAGGGGATGGCTATGTTTCGACTTTCAAAACGCTATAATTCACATAGCTCGTCTGTTAAGTTTAACACTTCATTTCAAAAGTCTCAGTCTGTGAAGCAAACAGAATGATAAATCAATAATCTGCAAGATAACATTGAGCTGTTAAAACCACGCCGATCATAGGAGAATAAACGACGAGAAGTCTAAAAATGGTAGAAAACTATTCTTTCACAGCTAACTGTTCAACCGCGACGTTTTCGCACTTTCCATATCCTGGAGAAGTCTCTCCTGATAGTTCACTTCCTCTTCTGTATCTCCGGCCAAAACTGCACCAAGAAATCCAATATATTCAGTGGCGGCCTAAGAATGTTCAAATACTTGGAATTGGTTATTCAATAACTGAACCGTACCTTCAAAATAGAAACTTGTGAAGCTCGAATACCTTCCTCAAATGGCAGACAGTTCTTCAACTCATCAAATGCTGTTGATAACTTCTTCGTGCGAATTCGTTTGTTTGCGTTCTCCTCTTCGCTAAAATTCTTTCGAGGTTATCTTACTTTCATGAAAACGTTGAATACCTTCTTCTAACTGGCTTCGCAATCATTCTTTTATCCACTTTTCCCGTTTTGGTTTGTCTTTTTGTTGGACTTGGCATCGATCCATTCCCCTCAGAACTTTTTTTTGAACCATTTCGTGGAGACTCCTTGAGAACAGCTAATGAATTTGAGAATTGCAAATTCATTAGAGTTTGAAGGAAGAATGGCGGAATATTCTGTCCTATGATTTTACCATAAGTCTCCAGGAATTGTGCCAGTTGCTGTTGTTGTAGATAGGCGGTTATTTTTCTGAAAACGTAGTTTCTATCAAATACGGAAAACTTTAATACTAGTTTCGCCTAACTTAAGAAATTAAAAGATATTCGGATAATCATCAGAAACAAAGTATATACAGAGTCCGTTCTATTCTAATTACCGTAAATTGAACTTACAGAATTGGATCACCAGTTGCTAAATCCATTGGTTCTTCCTGATGAATAGTAGACAAAGACAATGATAGTGTTGTAGCTGTAGGTTTTATTTCTGGAAAGAAGATTATGGATTTTAGCTGATTGGAAAAACGGAGAGCACCAGCGGTCGCAAAAAAAGTTATGGAACGAATTAGACGATGAAGCAGATGATAAGAAAAGCGGATGTGAGGGACTACCCAATTATGACAGATCTTCTATTTTGTGTACAAACGACTTCTAGAAGTAAAAAGGATTGGATGAAAGCGTTGAGAAAAAGTAGGTAAGATGGAGACGAGAATGAAACTGAAATCGTTCTGGATATGGCGGAGAACATTACTGAATAGATATGGATAGAGAGAGATTGAGAACAAAAACAGCCCTGTGTCTGCGTCTGTGCCAAGTTGGGAGACCACTCCCCGGGCGGCTTTCCGGGAGGCTCGAAAATTCTAGCTTTTGAGGAGTCGGAAAAGTCGGAAAACCACGGTCAAAGGACCAACTAGTGAGATTTCTATATTATGACTGTCCATCATAGTCATTTAGTCACCGTTGAAATACTGTTATGCAAACAAAGCGAGAGTGAGAGAGATATGATGAACAAATGAGAGGAAGAAAAACAGGAAAAACGAAATAATTGAAACATCGGATGAGAAAAGAAAATGGATAGTCTAGAATTCATTTTATGCACTTGATTCTAATTGATGAAATTCGTAACAATTTTTGCAAACGTGAGTGAAATACTAAAAAAAATTCGAGAAATAATTTATTATTCAATTAGCAGAAAGAGAAGGATGAAGTCACATCGTACGGGGTTTTTGTGATTTGGAAGCTAATTAGAAAGATTCAAACCAGGATTTCACGGGAATAACAGTAACGACACAACCGAACTGAGTGTGAGAAGTAATGCCGTTTGACATAAGTACCCAAGAGGGTCCAAAGCGGGAGGGGGAGAGGGGAGGAGTCGCATGGTCCAGAAATTGGGCGGAGCAGTAGAAAGACATACCAGTGATCGATTCTGTTCAATGCAAGTAAGGAAAATAACATCAAACAGAGTAGATAGTTGAAGTTTAGTTTAAAAAAAAGATCCCAACTCAAGTTGAGTGTGAAGTTTTGAATTTGTGGTTTTTTTTTCCAGGAACTCAGTTCAGATACGATGTTCATGAATCCCATTTTATTCATATCTGGTTGCAGTCTACTTTTTGTTGATTATACCGATCTGGAAGTACGCAAGTGATAATCAGAAACGCAGAAAGGAAAGCGCAGACGCTGAACCGTTTTTCAAAAATAATAATTAGTGTCGACGTTTTACGAATCAGTTTTCTGATATTCCCAGCTAAATCAAGAGTTGGAATAGTTATCAAAGCCACATGAACTCAGATGAAATGCTCTAAACTGCGTTTTTGTCAAAAAACATCTCATTTCATTCAAATATACGACGGAAGTATGATAAATATGCAATGTAACCGCAAGTCTAAATTTGTTTACTCCGCCGTCTACCAGATTTCTATAAACTATCCACTAATACAGTTCAAACAATGTATTGTATTCTCGTGTCCACGTGGCGTTCACCTTCTGCTTTCCATACCGCAGTTGACTTGCCGGACCAACGACACCCGTTCATTACGTCACAAGACGGGGCCGAGAAGTGAATCATCTTGCCGACAGAGCGCAAGGACCGACATACTGACGGGAGATGGTCCCAAATGGAAGACTAGTTAGAGGAAAAAAGATTTTGTGAATACTAACGTTTTCCAGTTAATTTTAGCAGATTAAAGCTGCATTGGAATCCGGTTGTACAAAATTTTCATGTGCAAAATAAACGTGGATGTATCATTGATAAACACAAAATTCAAGAAAATTGTGCGAAATGAGTTGGCTCTGACCAAAAAATGGATATCGTTGAGGTCAGATAAAGCCAAAACTCATACCCAGAGAACTTTTGTTTTATTAGATAGACCATCATTTCATGAAGGGGGGAACAGGCGAACTGTGGAAGTCTTAGTAATACAAGACGGAGACACCCATTAGAAAACAAGGGGTCACTCTTCCCACTGTCCGAACAGGGGGCACTCTTCCGACTGTCCGATATCGCTTCTCTCCTTTTCCCAAAACTGCGAAGAGCTCGGTCGGTCATAGTGACCTGTCCACTACTTCCTAGAGTGTCTGTGCCCTCTCCAATATGCCGTTGCACATCGTCTCTTTATGAAACCACCCGTTCTCTCATCCAAACTACATTTTCCTTTTTTTTGCCTCTTTCGAAGCAGGAATTTTCGTTTCTTGATCTTGCAACTTATAATTTTGGACAAATGGTTTTTTCCAGTTCAATCATTTTTTATTCGATGGAGTTTTGAATGGGAATTTTTTGCAAAATTGAGGGGACGCATTTAAAAAAATTGGCGGGTGTTCGCATGTTTTTCGATCGAACTTTGCAATTTTAGAGCCCAATAAATACTTTTTTGTCAGAAAATTGACGTTTCGCTTTCAACTGTTTCATCAATGAATCAAAAATTTGAGTTTTGGGTTCAATATCGGAGGTTTTTGGTAGGTAGACATTACTGCCATGAGATTTTCGAATAGTTTTGGCGCTACTAAAAACTATGCTAAAAAAAGCAAAATTAAAACAATTCGTTGCTCTCAAATCTGTTTTTGGAAAGTGGTAGATAACCATTGTTTTCATAACCATCATAGCAGACGTTTCCAATCTCCGAGAAAAACAGTCCTGTGTCACCCTCCCTGTTCCCAACTGACCACCCGTCACGTTTCGTTGACCCGGATTAGTGAAGAAGTCTTTTAGCACTTATCGAGAGACACCTAGCAATTTGAGTTTGTGGACTGGAAGACCCGATGCTCCTTCTAGACCAAAAAATACTGAAATAGTCCTGCTAACTATTCCGATTGGGATACCAATGCTGGATTCTTTATCTCATTCCCTCTTGTAACAATTTCTCTAATTCTGTTGCTCGCATCTGAATTGCACCATCGCTCACAATATTTTTGCACTCCGTCCCAATTCACTCAGCTTCACGTTTTCAGTATTTCCTTCTATTCGTTGGTCCAACGACTACTATCTGTCTTTTCATTTCGAATTGATTATTTTCAGAACCAATGACGTCACGACGGAGCCACATTGAAGATCTGAGAATTCCCATATTCTCATTTCTTCACCTCCTTCCCCAACCAACTCACTTGACTCTCCGGCTTTGAGGGTCTTCCATTCTGATTATTTCGAATGTGAGTTTTTAGTTTTTTTAATGGGTTGAAGATGAATTTTGAATGATTATAACTCTAAAAAAAACCGTTTTCTTACTTCAGATTTCAAAAATCACCAGCATTTGTCCTGCTCCGTCCGAATGGTGGTAACAACTGTTGCAATATGAGTTTTGCCCAACTAGGTGAGCTACAATAGGAAGGAATCAAGAAGGGGGAAAATGTGGAGGAATGCAAATCTAATAGGTGTGAATGATTTACCGCTAGGGGAATGTGAGGCTCAGTGAAGGAAAGCGGTCACCGGCTGACGGTTTTCGATCAATAACTACTCTTGAAGAACAAGTTTGATGTTCTAAATGTTATCATTTGTAGCCTCGATGACACTTCATTAGACACCATGAAAATCAGATAAAATAAGTTCATTTACACCATGCTTTCAATTTGAGCAAAATTCTGTATAAATAGGGACAAGACAATTCCAATTTGCTTTCACTTATCTGTCACTAGGTGATGAATACTGGAAAACAAACTAGTTTGAGTACCGACAACACAGGAAAAGAGATGCATCAGTATTGAGGTTATTTTCAGACTCTGCTGATGTCGCTTCCAAAGTTCCATCGCCTCTCACCGCAGCTTTTGTAACTCCCATGACATTTGAGGAGTTTACCAACTCTACGATTTTCAAAGGTAAAAATCGCATTCGTCAGAACACCGCATGTTATTTTTAGACGCTGACTTCGCTACAAAAATCAGCCTGATCTCATCATTATACGGATCGATGCGTTGGAGGCGGAGTTTCTCAAGAAAAGAAAAGCACATCAGGAGCTTTTGAAGGCAATGATTGCCAAAGTCGACGCCCAGTTGGAGTTTGACGAGGCAATGGAAATAAATAACAATAATATAACTTCTATTTCGTTAGTATAAGGAAATAAATATTTTTCCTCTTATCTGTTTAGAGTCTATCGTTTTATTTTCTGGTTTACCTTCCAGTTTTATATCTTTTGATTTTGTTTATACTCTAATGGCAGCAGAGTTGATAACACAATTTCCAGTTTCCGAAATAACACTCCAAGAAGTTTGCACCAATGAGCTCAAGCTGTTTTCATAGAGATGGTGACTGGATTTTTCCTGATAGAATCGGACCAAATCAGACTGGATGAGGTTATAGGATCAGACTAGACAAATCAGATCATGTTTCAGGATTTGGGCTTTTGGGGTGGCTAGGGTGAGACCATATTGGACCTGATAGGATCGGATCACATTGTGTCTAGCTGAGTCGGACCGGTACAGAATCTGATCGGACCGGATCGAACCGGATCGGACCTGTTAGGTTCGGATGAAACTGGTAGGGCCGGATCCGATGTGAACATACCAGATTGGATTGAACAGAACTGGACCGGACTGGATACAATCGTTCCGAGGTCGTATTGAGTTGACCAGGACCAGAAAACTTTATTGAGCTTTTTATTCAGTTTGTCACTTTACTCCAGAAATTTACTCCAGAGATCAACATTATTTTCTCATCAAAACATCATCTTCCGATTTTAATCACATTTTTCTACGGGAACAATTATCTCATTTTTATTTATGCACCTCTCCTCCTCTTCTACGCCGTTCTCCTCTTTCTCTCTCTCCATGACCTTTATTGCTTTGTGACATGTACCAAGTGGCATTCCAACCACACTGTAGAACTATCTGCAGTAGAAAAAGAGAATGAGAGAAAAAAAGAAGCAAAAGAAATCGAAAGTATACGTCGCAAACACAAAATGGTGCTCCGTCGTTCCCTTTTTTTTCATTTCCAAATTATTAAAAGACTCTTTCCTCTGTCGTTTTCTGTAAGGTTTCTTCAGGAAGAGTCATTTTTGTTTTATTCCAAAATATGGTAAACTGACAAATTAGTGCATACAGCACATCTTACTTCAATTTGCAGAAATTGCATTAAGTCGTGCTTCACGAGGCTTGCCTGTTCGGCTACCTTTGGAGTTTTTTCAATCTAATTTTCTGACCCCATAACAATTCAATCATTCTTTTTGTTTTTACTATTAACTGCTTTTCTCTCTCTCTCCCCCTTTTTTTTTATATCTCTCCCTTTGTCATTTCGATAATTTTTTTTATCACGCGTGTTCATGTTTATCTAAATTCCTAGCCTATAGACCTTATTGTTCATTATTATCTTATGCCTTGCCCTTTCCATTTTTTCCGGGACTCTGAAACATCTTGAACATTTCTCATCTCAAACTCCTTCTTGTACTGCTATTCTACGATTTTCAGAACCAATGACGTCACGACGAAGCCATGTTGAAGATTTGAGAATTGCTATTTTCTCATTTCTCCACCCCCGCTCCCTTTCAATTGACTCTCCGGTATTGAGGGTCGCTAACTTTGATTATTTCAAATTTTAGAGTGAGTTTTCTTCAATTTTCGTTTATTGGGTGGCATAAAATTTTAAAAGACACAACTCAATAACAACAATTTTCTTATTTCAGATCCAACCTCCTCTGTTCGAATGGTGATGACTGATTATGCTTGAAGCAAACAGCCGAGCACATTTTTGAAGGTAAGATTTAGTCGTTCAATCCCTCGTTTCATTTTCAAATACTTCAGGCAAATTGGAAACTTCCCATCAAAAACTCGATGTCAAGTCCAGCAACCTTGTGTTCGCTGAGTATGTCAGAGAATATTCGGGTCACAAGCAGTACGTCGAAGGCTGCCAGTATATCAGGAACCTCCTGACAGTCACCGAAACGGACTATTCCGTGGAGATGTTCTGCGAAAAGCAGAGGATGATGATCTACGACCAGAACATTGAATGGTTGAAAATTGTAACTTTAAATGACTGGAAGATGATGTCATTTGGGAAGGAGTGATGATGACGATGATGATGATGATGAGGACAACTCATTATCACCGAAGCGAAAATCTTAAATTTTAATGGAATATGATTTTTTTTGAATAAAAACTCATTATTTGTTACTTTTATTTGACATTTATCCGCATACAACTGCTTTATTCAGTTTGAAATACCTCTTTGTTATCATCAATTGGTGACAACTTAATTCTCTTTTTTTCAGAATCATCTTGTCATACTTCCTCATCAATTCTATTCAACTCAACTACTCTCAGAGAAACCATGTGTCCAAAACATCGTATTGAAGATTTGAGGATAGGTATATTTTGCCTATCCCCAATTTTTTTCCACTTGATAACTCCGGATTCCGATTTTACCCACTTACTTGACTCTCCGGTACTGAGGGTCTCCTGTTTTGATTATTTTTAAGTGAGTTTTTTTTAAACTGTGCTATGTGGGTCGAAATAGGGGTTTGGAAAAGCAAGACTCAAAAACAAATACTTTCATTGTTCAGGTTGTATGTTCTTTGTCTGGATTGTGCTAAACAAGATCATGGTCTCGACACACCACTCGAAGCACCACTACCATCACACATTCATCAACCCAACACCGGACACCCAAGAGCGAAGATGATGAAGGTGCGAATTCAATGAATGTGAAAACCTATTTCATTTTTCATTCCTTTTTTTTACCAACTTTTTTCAGAATCAACATGAATTCCATTCAACTTCTGGTTCGCGAACTAGCAATGCGTGGATTGCAGATCGAGAGAAACGATGAACTTGGATATGTTTGTTGCTATCGCACATCTGTCAAGTTCGTAATCTCTTGACAGTCAATCCACATGATGCTGCCAAATTGGAACCAGGATTACATCGTGAGTATTTCAATTTATTTTCTTTTTTTTTCTGGATTGTTTTGAAGATGTTGATTTTTGGATCTTCTGACTGAAATTCTATATTGTTTCAGTAGATGTGAAGCAGATGATGCTCAATTATTTCGCCATACGTCACGCAGCTTGGTTCTCGGAAATGAGCAGAAACATGCCACAAGATTTCCAACAGGAATATCGTGCACTCATTCGTGTCTTGGAAGATGTTCGATCTCGATACAAGAACTTCAAGCCGATGCCACTTTGGACTCTTCAATACATCGCGTTCTATCGTCTCGTTCACGGTCCAAATCGTCAGAAAGCCAGTCTCGGAACAGCATTCGGTCGATTTTTGGAATTAATTGGCTCTTTTTTTTCTAAATAAATGTTCATCTTAATTCCTGTTTATTTTATGGTTATTCGTGTGAAACTGTTATATTCAATTTGAATATATCTTTTTTATCAGACGATGGTTTAACTTTCTTCTTTTCTCCTAAAGTATTTTGTCATACTATCCCCCCATTTCCATTTCACTCATTTCAGAGCAATGATATGTCGAAGAGAGCGCGTTGAAAATCTGAAGATAGGTATATTTTGCCTATCCCCAATTATTTCCACTCGATCCCTACGAAGCCGCGAGGGTCTTTTATTCTGATTATTTCGAATGTGAGTTCTTTAATTTTTGCTCATTGGGTGGAAGATGAATTTTGAAAAATTATAACTCACAAAATAACCGATTCCATAGTTCAGATTTCAAAAACCACTAAAATTTGTTCTGCTTAGTCCGGGTGGCGGTAACAAAGGTGGCAACAGAAGTTTCCGCCAACCAGGTCCCACAAGTTCAGGAAATGAACATCGAGCTCGAAGCAATTGAGTGGAAAGTTGTGGCTGTCGAAGAAGATGCAGCTGAGCCGATCGAAGAAGATGGTCTAGCTGCTGAAATGATGGCTGCTCTCGCAGCACCACTGGTGGGTCTGCCTGGCTCCGATGATGTCGACTTCCCTGTTGAAATGATTCCAGCTTGATGTTGAGCCACCAAGAAAAACCATGAAAGTAAGGAATTTCAACTTGTGGGACAGGAATTACTTACTGTGTTTCAGATTGGCGGAAACCACGGGAACGGCAACGTAAACAACTACGCCAACTGAATCATAATCGCATCATTTGTTCATTTTCTATTTTTTCAACAAATTCAAATGAATTAACTTCTGTCAATTGTTTCCACTTCGCTGGTTTTAATGCCATAATAATTCTTTTTCTCAAACCATTTTTTGCAGTCGAATCGCTCACCACTTTACAGCTGTTTAGGTTTCATATGTCAGGAGCTAGGCTTGCTGAGGACCAAGCGAGCAGCCCGTCGTCAGTTATTTCATGGTTTTTTCCTAACTATTAGGCAAATGGCAAACCGGTGTACACAAAAAATTGGACACACGGCTTTCACATCTACCTGTTCTGATTTTCAGTGAATGAAGGTCACGGTTTATTGTGATTTTTTATATTTACAATTGCACCTCCACAATTACAAACATATATTACCCACTAAAACCAGCAGATAAACCGGTCCGCCAGAACTTAGGATGACCGATTTGACCGCCCATTCTAGTGAACGTTTGTGAATTTCCAACTCACCCGGTTTGTTTGATTACGACGAACAGTTGTGCTATCTATAGGAATCTTGGTATCACTTATCCGGGGTATTACCACAACAACTTTGTTTCTGACTTTTGTTGCGAGGATTTTCTTTTTATTTCCAACTATCCATATTAGTCCAAAAGTATGTCCAGTGTTTCAACAGCGGCAACTGAAAGAATTGAAGTGGAGACTACCTGCAGTTCCTGCACACACTGACAGTGAAATAAAAACTTCCGTTAATCGGAGACACATTGCGGTCGTAGTGACGTCTTCTTTCTTGACTATTTTGAGCAATTCGCAAGGTAGACATCGATTCTTGATGAAACTCATCCTGGAGTTTCCTGGCGCTGGAGCCAACATGATATCTACATTCTCTGTTGCGTTGCCTTATTTTCAGCTATCCGCATCCAATAAGGAGTTGCAGACGTCAGATGCTTCTTGAAGTATATTATATAAAAAGGCAGTGTATGAAATGATGTCGAACTGGTTGATCGTTGTCACTGGGGTCGGCATGAAAGCATAACTGTTATTCATGTTCCAATTCCAAATCGAATCCACAATTAATGACTCGTCTTCGTCTAGTTCTGAGACACAGCACGACACAGCACGTGAACTATCCTGACGCGCACTCTGTTGGAACACAGGCAGGAAAACAAGAGTAGCATTCTGCTAAAGTAGCATTACCACAAGAAGCTGAAAATCGAAAAACATTATTTCGAGGAATGAAATCGGAAACACTCACCAACGGTTGTTATGCAAATGGGTCATTTGGCCAGAGGTCGATAGGTAGCCAACTAGTCCAGTGAAGATGTTTTTCGTTGTCAACTTGTGATGTTGTTCGACAACTTCTGTTTCCTCATGTTCGTGTTCAGGAGAATTCGCTTCGATTGAATAAAAATTGTCGGCGGGCAAATCAACGTCGAGAGTAGAAACGTGAACAACTTCAGGCGAAAACCGGTGAATCGATCGGGAAAGAGCTGAAAACGAACGGGTTCAATTAAGGTAAAAATTTCAAGGAACCTCACTTATCCTTTGTTCAATGATTTCCAAAAATAAGATTCCAAATCAAACATGTTTCTCTTCCCATTGGTTTTTCCCTGTCGTGTAACACGAAATTCCTTCTCGAGTTCATCAGTTTGAAGTGTAATTCTACTGTTTTGCTATAACGTTCGCATTGCCTATCTTAGACATTGGTTGCTTCACAATCAACAGCAGTCCACTTGAAAGTTTTCCACCAATGTTGTCTTCTTTTGCCACTTTTTTGACAGCAGCACCACATCGTCTTTCTGACCTGAAATACGTTAGAATGAGGTTCAAAACGTGTTTTTTGTCATTTACCTCATCATTAGCAGATATTTGTTATAATTTGAATTCAGCATTCATCAGAACGGTGTTGCTGGTGCATGAGTGCTCTAGTGTTTATGAGTCATGTTCTTTCCGATCGAGCGATGGCCTAATACTGTTGAGACGTTTCTTTCTATTTTTCGAAGCTGGTTTCGACCTTAAAAATAATCTATTTAGACCATATACATGCTTGAAACTGTCATCAACCTTGCTTTCGTAAAACTCAATCAAAGATCCTCTCTTTCCACAAAACCTGATGAAATTGGCTGTACTCGTTGGAAAGCTTCCACCTGATCTGAAATATGTTTTCATTGAAACAATCGCATGATATTCTTTGTTCACTAACTTCATATTGACTGAAATTCCAATCTTCTTCTCCACTCGAGGCAAAAGCCACTGTTCATCGTAGAACCACCGTGTAGATCAGTGCTGCTGTCCAAAATTTCAAACGGTCCTATGATCCGACTATTCCATGTTGTACTTCATGTTCATGATTCAAATATTGGAAAGTCTTGAGGTAAGCATCTCTGATAGCTGTTTCCCCTTGTAACTATTTTGGTCCACACCAGTTTTCTCCTATCGTTGCGCCACAATTTCGCCTGCAAAGTTTATGATTTGTTGAAGAGTTTACTTGCTTTAGTGATACGATGGTCCAAGCCAACAAGTCACCTCGTCAGACTTGAAAAATAACGACTCTTATAATCAATAGAGCAAAAGTCAGTGTTACATCTTCATTTTTTTGGTTTATGATGTTGTTTTGTCCCGCAAGGCAAAATATGGGATGTAATTTGTCTTTTCTTGAGAAGTGAGTGTTAGGGGAAAAGTGTTTTATGGCAATCTTCATTGTGTAAGGAAGACTGGTTTTACTAATTTTATCTTTGCCCCTCGTACTTGAATGTTTGATGAGAACTGATAGTCAATGTTCACTTACAATGAATTCCTCATGTTCCGATCCTCCGACAGTAACATCTCCTTTTGGATTCAAGCTTTAAGGTTCTCAGCTGCCAAAATGTTGATGGAAACGCCCTCATCGATTATTGTTTGGTGAATCTCTGCTTTACTTTGCGTGTAGTCATCCTACTTTGGAGATTTTCAACAGAAATCGAAATCCTCTCCGTCTCATTCTCATCATACCACTAGATGATCATGTTTCTTTCTTGCTGGAACGCATCCGAGAAATGAGGTTTCCATTGATGTCTATTTCTTTCTTGATCCGCTTATCGAAAATAGCGGAAAGCGTGTTGTTGTGATCTGGAATACGTAATGATGAGATTTTGAATGTATATTTGCTTTTGCTGATTACCTCGTTGTCAACATAGTTTTGCCTTCATCACAATCGAGTCGTTGGCACCAAACTCTCAACGTTTTGAACTTTCGGCACTTCTATGTTCTTTTGATTCGTCTATTCCTCATCCTCGTCAGCTATTCGTTCTCAATCCATTATTTTCACATTTCAACTGCCGAATCTTTGCCTCTTCAACAATGGAGTACTGGTCGTCGCACGCACATACCAGCTAGTGTCTATGGAAGGATGAAAAGGTGTAAGAAACTCGATATGGAAAAGCGCAATCGGCATGAAAGTGCTGAAAATAGAAGATCTCGAATAGGGTTCAATTTCCAGAAACACTCACCATTCATTTTTCAAGTTGCCCCCTGAGATACCACTATCTATGTAGTCACTTCCATTTTCAGATTTTTGAGACAGCAAACAAAAAAACGTCCAACATACTCTCTGGTTTCCTAATCATCAATTCGGAAAACATTCTCACTACCATAGTGACACTTTAGATTTGTCAAGGGCAAAGTCATCAATATTGATGTAGACTTTTCACTCAATTTCCTCATGAAAACTTGAGACGAACTGATATTCCTGATCTGAAAAATGTTCTTGTGCTGTCGGAAATGTATTCATTCTTCTCAATTACCTCATCGTTAGCATTACACTGCTTCGTTTCTCACAAAAATCACCAAACTACATGTTCCTCACAACATGCCACTGGAGCCAAAATGTCAGCGTTTCGACCTTTCGACTATCATAAACTGCTGTCGATATTCCTCTCGCGGTCCTAATCACAAAACACTTCGGAAAAATCATCATCGACCTTTCTTTTTCGTCTAATCTGTTTCCGTCACCACAATTATTCTTCTGGCCACTTTCCAGGCGTTTTTACATGATTAAGTCTGCAAATTCGAAGTTTAAAAGATACCTGGTTTCATTTTCTCACCGAAAAATGCAATCGATCCTCCAAAATCCTGTGAATTCTCACAGAAACATTGACGTTCGCTTCTTTTCTGTTTTCCAAGTTTTCGAGACCAACTTTTGAACAATTCTGAAAAATACCACTATTTTCACACACCAAATTTCTTTTTTCATTCAAAGAATGATCTTATTTCAGTTAAAAATAGCAAATAAACCATGAAAAGCTGAAAAACCTAGAGACGAAAAACTGATAATATTCGAAACGCATGAGTGTGTACACACAAGACGCGCAAATGCATACACTATCCTCATCGCCTCACTCGTTTGTTTTCACGGACATTCGAAACGGAAGAAGGAGGATAGGTGGAAGGGCAATCAGATCGTGAGGTGGTTTGGTTGTTTTACGGGTTTTCAGGTTCCAATTAAAAACTTTTGATGTGCTTCGCAGCAAAAAAACATGTTCCAACCAATCCACCACACAAAAAATTGGAGGAATGTGAACAAAAATTGAGAAAGACTCATTTTCAGTCAAATTGCTCATTCACTTACATTTGGTGAATAGTCTCCTCAAAAACTACTCCAAAACTACCGGTTAAAGAAAGTGATGCCAAAAGCGTCCAGGTTGATGAAATAGTGACTGGTTCTTCTTTTCAAAATAAAGTTTGCAAATACTCAATATTTCGATGCTACACAACCCGAACTGATTACAGTCTGTATTCCTCCCCTGGACGTTGCTGTTATCTCACATTCCATCAGGACGCTCCTCAACAATGGACCATCCTTGTTGACCCCGGGACCCTATGCGCGGTATATTCTTGTGTTTCCATTTACTTCTCAACGAACACACTAAAGGTACAGATCCCCCGATTTGCGCATCTTCTTTCCCTCTCCGTGATGACCGGAGCGATTAATGAATTGGCCTTGGTCATATGAACAGACACACACGCACTGAAGGTATGTGTGGCCGTCTTCACACATCTTTTCCTCCTCTCTTGGTTGACCTGAAAATAGAAAGAAGGTGCCAATGCTCCGAAAACAAATGACAGTCTTTGAAATTCTATGAATTCGGCACTTAATTCTGGAAAAATAGTCTATTTTTAGCTTTGAACATTCCTTTATTTTCTCTGCATCATTATTTGTTACTTTTAGTAGTGGAAAATGAGTTGGAGAGGTATGTCTTGTCAGTTGATTTACCTTTTTATGCCATGTCATTTACTTTCAGTGCTATCGTTTGTCTTGAGTATTATCTGGTACATGACACTAGCCTACGTTACTTTCATCACTACTCAAATCATCCTCGACTGTAAGGGATTGAGAAATGATGAGATTCCCGGGAATCACCGACTTTGTGAGGACGTTAGCTTGCTTCTCTCGTTCAACAAGCCATCCAACACGTTTTTGAATAACATCATAAACTCATACACAGCCGTTATCTCTGAAATGCAGTGAGTTATTTTGATTGTGGTTTTTTGGCTACCTGACAGCATGATTTCCGTGCCAAAAATTGCTCGCAGGCCCTTTAACTTATTCTTTTTCCAGAAGCGATGTCTCTAAATGGAACTCAGAAAAGTGGTCCAACGTAAAAACGTCAACGGATAAGATTACGATGGAAAAGAGAGAAGGACTAACTGGAGCTGAGTCAATTGATGCTTTTCCAAATGAAAAACGAAAAATTTCCACTTCCACGTTGAAAAAATTGCTGCAGGAGGAGATGGAAACGTTTATTTCGGTGTTAGAAGTGATTAACAAAAAGTTAGAGACATTGGAAGCTGCGGTTTCGAAGCTGAACAAGAAGGTGGAGCAGTTCGAGACAGTAAAACCAGATTGAACGATTATTTATTCATTTGTTTACCAGCTTGCCAATGCACCTCCGGCGCATATACAGTCAGTATTTTTGTTTGAATGTCATTTTCTCAAAAGATCAAATTTATTCAGCGTGTTCACTTAAGCTTTCTTCAGTATGTTCCTTTTTTCTCTAAAAATTTTGTGCGGGTTTGAAGGAATAGGGGAAACACGTTAATATCGTTAGAAATGTCTCAAGTTCAAGGTTTGCTCGTAAACTTCCTTTTTCTCCCGTTCTGCGGACATCCGGACAGAATTCTCTTGTGTTTTTATATGAGTATGTGTAGCCTTCCGTCGCTCCCAACCAACGTTTCTCCGATATGATCGACTGTCTCCCGCTGTATCCTGCCTCCGCGGTGTTCATCGAAAATCCATTACCAGCGATTTCCTGTAAAATCAGACAAGTGTAGTTGGAATATTGCAGAATAATCGCTTACCTTTTTGTCATTTCAGCTTTTCTCAGCTGCGAATATATGTCACATTGGCAGACAACAGTTGATCTGAAGATTGAACTCCAAAAATGAAGGATCGACTTGCAGTTCGAAAATGAGTGTCTTTCCTATGTCATGAACAGCTTAATGCTACCTTAGTTGATAAAAACAGTTCTTTCACCAAAACCAGCAGAGAAATTGGTCTGCCAAAACTCAGGATGACCAATTTGACTACCTATTCAGGTGATTTTATACTGCCAAGTTACAAACGCTCGATATGGACTCCGTTTTCTACAAATAGCGACGCCATCAATCCGTCGTTCTTCGCACATGCTTGTCGACGCATTCTCCACACTGCTTTTTTCTATCGGACCGTACTCATGGAAATATTTTCGCAGCGGTGGTTGAACATCATCTCGTAAATTTGCATTGTTCAATTAACTTCTATCATGATCTTTCTATTCGAGATTTTGAAAGAGAAAAACCCACTTTCCCGATATACCTTCCAAATTCAGTGCATTCGAAAAATTCGTCGTCCATTCTGCCACCGGATCATGAATAGTTGAGCCTATGATGTGTTTTTACCTGGAATAATTCATTTCCTCCTGCTTTCCTTCTGAAATCAGTTATATTCCATTCGAAAACCTGAGAATGAGAGCGCGCAGAGAAAACAAAGAGTGATGGCACAGACGAGACTAAAGGCGCGGCGGTCTCGCAACGATTCAGTGTCGATTTTCGAGAAGGTAGCTTTTTCCATGCATCTCATGCCTTAGAAAAGGTGTCTGTGAAGTTTTCATTGATTTTCTTGGGAAAAACGAGTTTAAACAAGAAACTCACGGATTTGGGCAGCATGCAGGCTTCTTCAATCAACTAATCGGGTAGAAAAAATTTTACGCAGCACTTCTCATCCACCACCAGTGTTTTTGAACGTATGAGGCGGCAGTTGTTCTTACCCGAACTCTCCGCAGAATTACTCTCTCCCGAACTCTCCGCAGAATGGGCTTGTTGTCACTGAAGAAATTCGCCTTTGTATTGAGGAAAATAACCCATTTCTAAGATTTGTGTGGTGGCCACGTTCTGCCAAAACCCATGAAAAACGTACCCAATGCAAATGGTTGAGAAGGAAGACGTGTGTACTTCCATAGCATTTGAGGCTTTCCAAACCTTGAGGAACGTAAACATGCAGTCAGACCCCGCTTGAGCAATTCACAGCTCTCATAAGCAATTAGCCAGCCTTCCATTTTATTCTGCTGCCAACATTGTATTTCGACATCGCATTGAAGTTTTTTTCTTCATACTGTGGTTTGAGCTTTCATATTGCATTGGCATCTTTTGTCTACCATCGCCATTGAACAACTTCTTGCATGGCTTCAATATTGTGCAAATGTCATAGTAGCAGCCAAACCCCATCGACAGATCATAGTTGAGGCTCAAGTCCATTGACACCTCATAACAATCCTCCACAGCCTCACTTCCTGCATCTTAGCGGTGGGCGAACTAGATGCTGTCAAGCTGAAAAATGTAAAAATTTCAGTATAGTTTTTGGCTTCTTTGTTAGTTACTTCTATGATTGTCGGATTATGTTGAGAACTCAAAGTAAGTTAGTTGATCATGAGGAAGACGCGTGACATATATTTGTTTGTTGAAGATTTATCATTTCCTTTTTGGTGTCTCTGTGGTTGTCGTTATTGTGCGATTCCTTTTGACTATTTTGTGTTTTTCAGATTCGCTGAAGATTGCTCCGACATCATTGAATGATCATTCTGACCGTAGTGTTGTCCTTCTGCTGTATCCTGCCTTCGTGGTGTTCATGACGGGCAATATTCTGTAAAATCAAATAACCATGTGTTGGATAAATATTGCAAAACTATCACATACCTCTTTGCCGTTGATGCAATTTTCCGCTGCCAATGTTCTTCACATTGACAGACAACATTTGATCCAAGGATTATCCATAAAAGCGTAATATTTGAGCCTGCTGTCATTGCCTCTCGGGCGTGAATCGTATTCTTTCCAGCCAATTTGATTTTCCGCATGAATGGTCGGCTGTTGAACAATATAACCACTGTTCAAATTCTTCTTATTCCTTGATAGCTGGCTGGAAAAATTAAAATACACAATTTGCTCGAAATTTGGAGAAAAACAACGCATACACCTCAGCTTGACCTGAACTTACCTTATAATCTGGTTGAACAATCTGCAAAACCAGCATGTGCATGTGCACGAGAGTTCTATCTTCCGCTCTTATGTTCATCAGATTTTTCAACTGCATCTTTTCGGTAGTCTTGGAAATTTTTTTCATCGACAGTTGTAGTTTTCCGCAGCAGCCTGAAAAAAAATACAAAATCAGTCAACACTTTCCAGAGCTGAAATAAAGAAAAGCAAAATTCAATTCTTCAAATAGCGCCGCCTCTTTTTGTCGTGTTATCTAGTTTTTTTCCCAGTCAGACCGCGACGCGTACGCACGCGCATTCGTCTAATAATCCTCCGTGAAGAGAAGAGAAAGGGAAGAGTCGCCTTCTCATCAATTACCTGTGGTCCCGAGAAACACTGTTTGTCGATGAAGAGGTTCTAGAGAAGGTCATCCGAGAAAACTAGACGTTTTTTTGCGCTGAATGATGACGTTAGTGGTTTGGGAGAATATGTGAATGTGTTTTGATTTAATATACATAATCTTCTACAAACAATTCCGACGAAGGTTTCGAGAGATGAGTTGGGATAGTTGCTGATTGAGGAGTCGACGATTGGTTTTCTGGTAATTGTCAGCATTGTACAATGATGTTGGACTCTTCAGTGTTTTCAGATTTTCAGAAAGTTTCTCCGATTTCACTTGTTGATTATTATGCACGCCTTGTCATCTTATCCAGCATTCACTTCATTACGGACAATATCCTGTAAAAACAATCGTAGTGGGTTAAAAAAAAACGAAAAAAAGTGCTAACCTTTCTTGTTTTCCAAGCCGACAATACTGCTTATTATTGTTCGAAGTATTCACACAATGACTTCCATTTGAATTGGTCAATTCATGAGTATTCCTGACAAGATTCATCTTAATCGAAATAGTATTGTTCCTCTCGTTCTTCAATAACTAGCATATGGGATTGTTCATTAATCATTTGCTCCAGCATTTTCTTTTCCAAGAATCTTCATTGCCATCAGCTTGAAAAATTCAAAAATTTGAATTTTAGCTGTTCAAGCTTGTTGACTGGTAGACCACCAGCTCTTCAAAATCTGCTATCGACATGGTTCGTCGCCGCCACTTAAAATGTTCTGAAATATGTTAAATTCTGGAAACGTTCTAACTTTTTTGAAATAACTCACTTTATTCCTACTGGCTGAACATTTTCGACTTCTTTTGTTATTGCTGGTTCAAAAAACGTAATTTTTCCAGTAGAAATCTGCAAAACAAGTGAAATCAATATTTTTGTGAAAATAGGCTTTTTCGGCAGACAAGTAACGGCGAAAATCAACATAATCGGTGCTGCATAACTCATAATTGAAGTAAGCTACAAATTTTCCTGAGAACCTTGAAAAAAACCTCTGGAAAAAAACGAAACGTGAAGTTTCCCGTGGAAAAATCAATTTCCTCCCTTTCTTCGATCAAACTGCATTGAAAAACAAGTTTTTGGGATCGTTCGAATTGCAAAAATTATTCTCGAAACACAAATTCGTTTCTTACAGGAGAAAAATTGCTGGAAACTGTGAAAAATGAAGAAATAGGCTGAAACAAAAAGGAAAAATATTGCGCGGCCACGGCGTGGAAACCTAGGCCACCGCCACGGCCACTTCGCCTTCGTGTATACCGATGTGAATAGCAAACGACGGGGGTGGTTGTGTGTCGTAGTGTTGGAGAAACGGGGAAAGAGATTATTGGGGGTGTCATTATTTTTCACAAGGAGAATGAAGAAGAAGGACAGATGGAATAAGAAGATTTAGGGAGAAAAATTGAGACGGCTTGTTTCTTGTGTTCGGCGATTGAGCTAATTGTGAATAATTCGGAATGAAATTCAAAGTATTTATCAAAAATCAGAGAGAAACCCCAAAAATTGACTGAAAAAGATCTAAATTTCATTCCGCTATATTTTTGGGAAACTGAAAATCAAAAAACCACGACATTCAAATTTCCGACCCAACAAAACTTTACCAAAAAACTTATACACAATCTAAAATTCCCCTAAGAGTCAAAATTACAATTCAAAATCATGTTTCTTGATATTGAAAATAAGAATCGAAATTATTGAAACACGAAGTCAAAATTGGTACCATCAAAGTCATGTTGAGTAGTGTCACTGTCAGTAAGGGGACGGCGGGAAGAAGTCATTGTCCATCTGCATGCTTGCTATGTCTCCGAAGTAAGCATTATCTTGAGAAAAATTGTAACCAGGCATTGTGTTTGATTGGTGTTGTGGCGGCATATGTGTTCCGTCTATCTGAGATTCGTTCCACATTTCAAACGATTGGTAGTGTTGGTTCATGGAAAAGTCATGAGCTGAAGGAGTGGTCAAGTTTGGTAGAGTCCCGTCAGTTTGTGCTAACGGTTGGTTTTGATGACCAGTTGCTTGATTATAGAATTGGTTCATGGCGATACTTTGAGTTGGAGTTTGTGGAGTAAACGCTTGATTCTGATAACCGTTCGGTTCCCAGGATGGTGGAGTCATTTGAGTCGGAGCCGCTGAAGAAGTCATCATCCGATTTTGGAAGTAGTTCGGACTACCGAATGGTGGTTCTTTGAGGGTTGATGGGACCGACGGAGGTGCAACCATGGTGGACGGAGTTATAGGAGTGGCAAGTGGAGGTATCCATGTACCGCGAGAAAACACTAGCTTCTTGTTTGATTGAGCTACGGTATTTGTAGAAGGAGATACTGTAGATTGTGATGTTGAAATACTATTATTGGATCTGTTGTCTCGTTTTTTGCCACGTGGTGTTTTTCCTTGAGGTTGCTTTTCTTCTTTTTCTGCAGGGGGAATTCGCTTGCTATATTCGTTGTTTTGCGCTTTCGGGGTAAAATATTTAGGGTTCTGGAAAAAAATGAAAGTATATTTGGCGAATAAGACTAAAATGAAAACTTACTTGATACCTTGAAACGGCCATAAACTCCGTCATGGTGAGTCGGAACTCCTCTTCGCAGTTAGTGTCCAATCTGTGCACAGTGATCACCGGCTGATACTTGCACATGCTCTCAAGGTAAATTGGGTCCTTTTTGGAAACTTTACAAAGTTTTGTTTGGTTGCTCCCAATATCGATATGGGTGAATGAAACTATTGATTTCATCCAATGAACTCCAACCTTTTCACCATCTCTGTGCTTCCTCTTATCTATTGAAAAGGGTTGAAAGGCAGGTTTTAGTGCCTCCCAATTGCCGGTACCAGACATTTTGAATGTGTACCTGCAGTTATTATATTTCAGTTTCCAATGGAAAACCGAATGAAATCAAAATGAACTCACTTGAAATCATTCACTCTTTCCAAGTATAGCGAAACAGTGTAAAGCACATTCGGATCCAGTCCCTCGATTTTCACTCTCAATTCAGGAGAAAGTTTTCGTCCATTTCTTGTAATTTTCATCTCATTGTCAGGATAGTATTCCTGCCACTTGTCCACGTTGCACAGAGAGACACGAGTACCAGAAACAGTTGAATCAGATGTTGTCATGATGACGAGGTTCTGAAAATTTAGATAATGAAAATGTTTGAGATAGAGCTGATACGGAGGTTTTGAACACATGTTAGTAGAAGTGAGTCAATAGGAGTATCTGAGGCGAATCCTTTCAGAAAAAAGAGGTTTGGAAAAGACAAATGGAAGAAGTTAAAAAAAAATAGAAAACGACGAACCAAGAGCAACTGATTGAATGACTGAAAAACTCCAAATGGAAAGAACACACGTAGAAGACAGTGGGCAGAACTCGACTGAGTTATCATGAAAACAAAAAACTGGCAGAATTTGCTTTGTTGAACTCCGGAGATTTTGAGCAATGGCAAAATGAAAAAGTTTCGAAGAATTTTGGAACAACCTGAAAAACCTTTTGCAAAAAGAAGATTTGCATAACAATACAATGAAAATCTATACAATAGCGTAGGAATGAAAAAAGAGAAAAAAGAAGAAGAAATGAAAAATGAAAAATCGAGTAAGGCAAGAAAAGAAAAACTAAAAATCTTCCCAAAGAACTTGGGGATTTCTTTGGTTTCGCATTTTTGGGTGTGGAATAATACACCTGATAAAAAAGTGGCATGATTATTTGGGTAATTCTTTGCTCAGCCTACCAAAAAGATAATATAAATTTGAAAATCAGAACCAGAATTCTAAAATTTTGAAAATACTTTATCTTCAAAACAAAAACATGAAAAGTAAGCGTAATTAACACACACATAAAACATGACGGCTCCCATGCAACTATATTGAAGGTCCTCAAGTACATCAAGTAAATTAACATTTATACTTATTCCTGTAATTAACGACTCAATTCAGATGGCTCTTCAACTCAATCCAAAATGCTAATGGACAGTTACTCGTTTTTTATTTGGCGTTTTTAGTTTTAGCGTTTCTTATATGTTTGAAGAGTGACTGCAGTGACTTCAATCAATCGGTATTTTCAATACAGGCCTAATTCCGATTGGAAATTATCCCGTTGGCCTTGTCTATTTTGCGTGGCTCCTGGGATAATCAAATTCAAAGGAGAATTCATGGCATTTCTGACCCATTTTGTTCAATTTTTCCGTACAAACATTCAAAAATGACCTTGTGCTACATGTTGTCTTTTCGAAATAGTAATTATTGTTTGCTGCTGCTCTTGTTTGTATTCGATCGAAAGCGTTTTGCAGAGAAAATTAATATTTTTTATTCAAACATCATAACTAGAATTATCGATTGCTCTCGCGTATTTCGCGAAACTCCGCCATTGGAACTGTGTCGGTTGGCTGCTCATCAGCTCAGACATTGCCTACTTGCTCCTGGACTGGCCGCTTTATTTCGAAGATGATCAACGATCGTTGGAACATCAGCTTGATTGTGTCAGCGTCCCATGAGTCAATGTCAGTGGGGATCACTTTCTCAAGGTCCGGTTTCGTTGTGATGCTAGCGATGACGGAATCCTGTAAAAGTGAATGGATGAGTTGAGTTTGAGATTTTTAGCTGAGCACTACCCCCAAATCATCATTTCAAAACATACCTTTAGATCATTGAACTGGTACTTCAAAGCAAGCTCCAAATGTTTTCTTGGGGATCTCCGACTTCTCGATCAAGGACATCTGGCAAGCTCTGAGAGCAGTGGTAGCAAGGTACATCCGGGAGATGTTCGTTTCAGCTGACATTTCAAGCTGAAAACAAATCAGAATCAAAATAAGATCTCTCTTTTTGTTTTTCATAAAAATTTCCTATGCTATTTGAACTCACCTTGATGTTTGTATAGATGAATAAATTGCAAATTCAAAAAAATCAAATGAGAGGGAGACCCAAAATCCATAGGATCAGTATTAATGAAGAGAGATTCGAACATGAAGATAATCTTGGTCAAAATATAGAAGTATGTACATCATTGTTTGTTTCCATCGAGGTTTCATCTGGAAAAAGTGGGTTAGGCAATATATAAAAATGTAGAGTCAAGAAAATTATTAAAGATATTTCAACACAGTGCAAAAATTGCAACTGAAATAAGAGAAACGCAGAAAAATGAAAATTGTATAAAAAAAATTATATTTATTTTGGGAAGTACATACAAAGAAACTATTCATAGCTTGAAAATTTTGAATTAAAACAAATTTATCAGACTAATCCAATGGGAGTTTTGTGTTGCCATAGCACTTGAATCCTTATGCATCAACATCCCATGCACAAATTGATTCCTTGAGATCCTCCATTTCTACGCAACAAAAAAGACATGTCTTATCTTTCAGCTCCTTTATGACAACAACTTGGTAGATTTTCCAAAAACTCTCGGAGAATCATGAAGGTGCCAACTTCTCCAAACTTTTTGTGTTCCCGAATCGATGCAAGGTTGTTTGACCATCATTTTCTTCCACGTAAAACTTTTCGGTTCCAACCTCAAAAAAAAAAAAACAAAAAAAAAACCTATGCTACCTACAAAAGCTCAAAAAACACTGACCATGAAAAAACAGTAAAATTCAAAAAAATCAAACGAGGGAGATCCTTATTACCACAGAATTAGAATGAATATATATATATATATTTATTTAAAAATTTTAGAAAATTGTCTTGTATTTCTGGACACCAATACTCTCCGATTTCGTACCCATTACGCACGTTTTTAGTTGTTTTTATAAGGGAATTGAAGTAGTTCGAGTCAAAATACCAATTTTATAATAGAAAATGAACTTCAGTGGTCAAAAGTCGACGCGAACAGTTATAATGGTGAACAAAAATGCGGATGTTTCATTGATGGCTCACCCTAATTTCAATGCAAATTTCTGACCTGAGTATTCTGACTAGTATTTAGATAAATAAAAAAAAATACTCGTAATAAATCAAGTTATTCATCCCAAAAAAACCATTAAAAAACTCACTTAAAAGTTTTTCAAATTCGAAATAATCAGATTGGCTAAGATCGTCTGTCGGATGATCAGAATGTGCCATGAATAAATATAGTAAAATTATTGAAAATCATAAGACGTGGAGGCCCCCACGAGGGGCCAAGAGAAAGAGTATATGTGGTTTGGTTAATCGAAGGGGTGGCCGCATATCGGAATAGATGTAAGTAGGGAAGAGATTCTATAGGAGCGGAATGGACGCAGACAAGGGTGACATAGTTGAAGAGAATCACCACCGATACTTGTCATTGAAAGAAGAGAAGGAAAACGGGGGGTCGTACAAACATCCGTGGAAACGGCAAGTGGGGGGTTTATAATACGCTGCGTCTCTTTCTCCGTTTTTAATCCTTCTTTGATTCGAGTAGGTATGTGCTTTTCCCAAAAGTTTCCTCCAATATCGTTTCAGTTTCAACTGGTTTTTTGGATAGGACTTTTCCATTACAAAGGCCTTATTTTTTGTCGTTTCTGGTGACCCAGTGGCAGGAGAAAGTATAATTTTTTCGATTCTGAGTTATTTTCAATAAAGATAATTTTTCTCTTGTCTTCAAATACTTTTAACTTTTGCTGTTCGTGACTAACAAATGTGTATTTTAGATATCATATTCTCTTTTCTGTTTTCAATGCAACACATTTCTCTTCTATCATCCCCCATTTCTTCGAAACCAGGAAGGTATGAGGGAAAAAATACAAAACGTTTAGAAACAAGTTGAGGCACGCTCAAAATCTGACTAGTGTGCGATAAAAATCAACTCAATGGAATCTGGTTTTCTCTCGTTTTTGATGAAGAATATGTAGTGTTCTGACTATTATTTCTGATCAACAAATGTATATCTTATCAATAGTTCTTTCTATTCTCTTTTTAACTCAACAAACATAGATTTCCCCCTTGTTTTCAAAAAAGAGGGCATGTGAGAATGATTGAAAAGGAGTGTCTTAGTAACAACTCAATGCACAGTTAACGCCTGACTGTAGTCCGGAACGTCAGGTCCGAAAATTCGGATAGGCCTAATTTTGATCACAGTTTCGAAATCCCCAGAATGTTGAACGGTGCCGAATTATGGAGCATCTTCAAATGTTTAACTTGTGAAAAAAAGGCTGTTCAAATTTTCAGAAATGACTCTCTGAAAAAAAGATGTGATGGCTATCCGATCTTGATATTGGAAACTTGGCAGATTGCAAAAGTTGAAATAAATGAAAAACTGAAAATACTAATGAAAATATACTGAAGGAATATTCCCAATCAATCGGAACCAGTTTTTTCCTACTTTTGATGATGAGCGTTTAGTTTTCTGATCAGTGATTCTGACCAACGATTGTGTATTTTATCGTTCATTATTTCCTTTCTTTTTCAATGCAAAACACTTTTATACACTTTTTTCCTTTTCTACAAATAAATCAGAGCTTTGTATATGTGAGTGGAAAAGAGCACATGTAAACAGAACAACAACGGAAGCAAAACCTGTGTATTCCTAATGATTCATTGACAAATATTTAGTGGTTATCCAAGCTAAACACAGCTTTTTTTATTTATTACGGTTTACTTTGAATATTTGTAAATAAAAATTGAAAAAGTATGGATGAATGAACAAATCTCAATATTTGAAAGTTACATAGTGTGCTATAATTATAGGTGCATCGAATTTGTGAAGCTACGCGACTCAATCTGGTTTAAAGGAGGCCAGTCGCTATAAAAAAGTAGGTGAGATTTTTACACCATCTGATAGAGCTCGCCGAGTTACATCGAAAAGTCTCTTACCATTTTTTACGAAAATCACTTTTAGGTCACGTTATGGGGCCTTGAATGGGGAACCTTCGCTCGAGATTCAGTGTTAATTTTACACGTGAAACGAAACCTTCGCTCTTGAAATTAAACCTTCGCTCGGGGAGTACTCTTCGGAGACAAACCCCTAACTTTTGAAGGAGGCGTTTTCAGAAAAAATGATCAACTACAAAGTTGTTCCTCATCTAATTTGTAACAACTCTCCAGTTGAGCACTTTTTGATTCCATGGCTGGTTTTTGAGATATGACCCACAGAAGATGAGGCACAAGAACAACAGGTATTTATCCAACATTCGAATATCA
>GL379887.1:180652-192655 GCA_000143925.2 Caenorhabditis brenneri | reverse complement strand
ACTTTTGAAGGGAGGGTTTTCAGGAAAAACTTTAAACCAAAAAGGTTTCCTCATTTAATTTGTTACCACTTTTCCGTTGGGCCCTTTTTGGTTCCCATGCCGGTTTTTGAGAATTTACCCACAGAAGATGAGGCACAAGAAAAATAGGATTTTATCCAAAATTCGAATATCAAAGCAATGAAATTAATTGGATTGGTTTATGAACTGCAAACAAAAAGCTTAATATTACATCCTATCTGATTCCCTCATAAAATCCTATTTTTCTTGTGCCTCATCTTCTGTGGGTCATATCTCAAAAACCAGCCATGGAATCAAAAAGTGCTCAACTGGAGAGTTGTTACAAATTAGATGAGGAACAACTTTGTAGTTGATCATTTTTTCTGAAAACGCCTCCTTCAAAAGTTAGGGGTTTGTCTCCGAAGAGTACTCCCCGAGCGAAGGTTTAATTTCAAGAGCGAAGGTTTCGTTTCACGTGTAAAATTAACACTGAATCTCGAGCGAAGGTTCCCCATTCAAGGCCCCATAACGTGACCTAAAAGTGATTTTCGTAAAAAATGGTAAGAGACTTTTCGATGTAACTCGGCGAGCTCTATCAGATGGTGTAAAAATCTCACCTACTTTTTTATAGCGACTGGCCTCCTTTAATATTTACAAGAATCGGTCAGTTTCACCATGAATTAATCTGAATTGCTCCTCAATAATCACTTCACACATTCAATGTTCGGAATAACTTTTAAGCTGAGGTCCTACCAGTTTGAGATGGTCATGAAACGCAGGCATTTCTAAATTTTAGAGTTTGTCAAACATTTTCGAATGATTGTATCACGTAGAAAAGTCATTCCTGGTAAGACTAATTATCCACCAGAACGTCATCAAATTTGCTAGAGGATCGGCTTGAAAGCAGCTTCGAAAATCCACAACATAGCATCGCCATCACATAGATAATTCTAAATCTAGTGTAAAAAAATATCACAAACTGTCAAAATTAAAATAATACTCTCTCTCCCCTCCGTCTCTTGTCGACGCACGCTCTTTCCGCTGCGTCGGAACATTTTTTGTTTTGACCTACGTTTTTGACCTACGTTTCATTTGTTTCGACCTATGCGGGAAATTCGCCGTTCTTTGTCGTTTCTAATCGTTTTTCTTCCTTCTTTTCATTCTTTCTTTATTTTTACATCATTCTAATCATTCTTTTTCACATTTTCATTGTCATCATTCACATTTTTTTTTCGTCAAATTTCATCTTTTTTTAAACTTTTATTGATTTTTCTCTCTTCTTCGTAGTTTTCGTCGTTTACTAGCTTGAATTTCGTGTTAATTCCATTGTTCCTTTTTTTTAAATCCTACTCAAATTAGTCATTTGAACTTGTTTTTCAGATATGAACGAGGGAATCTTTACCTTTGGAAACAACTCCAACAAGCCACCAACTGGATTGGATACCGACGATGAAATTTTTGGTCAGCTGGCGCTGCAAACAAAACTGCACGAAACCATCCAGGAGCATGTGCATAAACAAGAGGTAGGAGATTGAAGTTTTTTCACCATTTTCCGATTTTCCTCGCTCGAAACACGGAGACTAAGTAGAGGTCACTAATAATTTTTTTGTGATTTTGGAACATGCTGTTCCTGGAATTGTAAATGTTTTGGTTAGGTTGATAGCCTCACACCTAAGTGTTTGTAGCAAAATATTGTTCATTTCAATGTTTCCAGTTTTGAAGCATCTAGTTTCACAGTCTTTTTTTCTGTTACATCGGTACTTGGGCCTATTCATCTCATTTCAATTGCAGAGCACTCCATCAAACTCGAGTCGCGCTCCATGAAGATGCTCTCCACAAAACTCAAAAGCATCAGCACTTCGGACGCTCAGGAGAGTCTTTCAACGTTTGCCTGCCCATCATTCGAAATCCAGGAATTTCTCTTCGAAGATTTTGAAGACTGGAAGAGGCAAAAGAGGAGCAAGTTTGCGTAGAAACAAGGGGTAAGAATCTTCAAAAAGTTTTTCCTTTACATTACATTTCAATTTCAGAGCACTCCATCAAACTCGAGTCGCGCTCCATGAAAATGCTCTCCACAAAATTCGGGAACATCAACATTTCGGACGCTCAGGAGAAACTTCCATCGTTTGCCTGCCCATCATTCGAAATCCAGAAGTTTCTCTTCGGATAATCTGAAGACTGGAAGAGGCAACAGAGGAGCCTGTATGTGTAGAAACAGAAGGTAAGAATCTTTGAAAAACTCTTTATGTCTATAACCCAACCTCTTTTTTTTTTCAGAAGAAGCAGAATCGCCAGGCTGAGATCCCACAATCCTGTTCCAGCGACACCAATGGATTGAATGCCGGTGGAAGATGCAGATACATTTTGCCGATCAAAAGGTTAGCAACTTTCTCTCCAGAATCTCAGTATACCTATCTAGCCATGAATTTATAATCCCCCCATCAAATTTAGATCACAAATTTTATGATGAATTTGTTTTTTCACGGTTATGTGTAGAGATTCTGACGACCCCTCCCCCCTCGCCCCACTTCATTGTAGTTGCTCCAATAGCCATTATTCATACCGGTTTTTAAAGCTACTATGTTTACTGCGGTTGTGATATTTATAGAATTTGCCATTTACCTTTTTTATCATTCATATGTCTTTTTCTTATTTCTTTTCCAGTTCACTGTTGAGTTGCTTATTTTGATTAATTAAGATTGCCATATTTATAGAATTTGTCCTTATTTATCATTCATGTATCTTCTTTTTGATTAATTGATTGTACTTGCTATCAGATATAGAACTGTGTTTCAAAAATTGTTTATCAATAAAAAAAGAAAGTAATGGTCTGCTCTATCTGAACGTCTACAGTTGTCTTGAAGCAATAACCCTTTTTTTCTGACCGTGTATACCTAGGTTTTTAGAAAACTTGAAATAGCTAGATGAAGAAGTTTGCCTGGGAACTGGATATATTCAAGCCCGTAGGTGTTAGAACAGGTGAGTTTTCACTTACCTGGTTTCTATTTCGCGGCCTTTGCTGGTGCACTGTAACCGCTTAGTATGCCTTTCGTCTTTTCAATCGTCTACCAGTCAGTAATTTTTCAAGAGATCCAGAGAAAGTGTATCATTTTCTTCAATTATATTCGTCATGTTTTAGGCCTCGAGAATATAGCCGGATTTCTTAGCACGTTTTGTATTGAATTCCAGATTTCAACGATTAGAATGAAAAGTTCTGTTTTGATTCGATGTATGATATTGGTATCAAACCATTGTGAACTGTTTGTCTAAACAAGAAGACGTGTCATAAAAAATCTGACTGTGAACAAGATTTGCCATAGCAGAAACTTCTACTCGAGTCCTCTCGTCTTATCCGCGGGGTCATATCTGTAATCTTGTCTGGTTGCCAACAAACACACCCACACACACACACTCAACAACCTACACTATGCATTGGTTTTTTTCACATTTTAACTGTCCTGAATCAAACTGATCATGAGTAACACGGGGAGTTGATGTATTCCTCAAGTTCACTCAATATTCCATTATATTCTTGTGTCGACCGATCAGTATCTCCGTTTTGTGGAATTGTTGTAGGTTTTAACAACTGAAGTTACCATTGGCATAGATATTTGAATTGAACTCAAAAAATTCAACGACTAGAATGAAAAATTGAAGTTTTTAATCTTTGTCTGATATTGGTGTCGAACCATTGTGAACTGTTCATCTGAACAGTAGTACTTGTCATAAAAGACAAATGTGATCAATGTGACCCAGAAAAAACATCTGCTCGAGACCTCATTCCTTATCTATGGGGTCATCTCATTAATCTGGTCTGGCTGCTGAGCAAGACACACACACATTCAACAACCAACACTCTACAACCTACACCACTCATCGATTTTGTTTCACTCACGTTTTTTATATTTACTCCTGTTAACTTTCTTTTTTTCGACCATATTCTTCGTTCTTCAATCCAATCGAATTCAAATTCATTTCAGTTTCAGTATGGCAAACGGAAAAATCAGCATTTATGCTTTCCCATCCCTTGTTCGCGAGGAGATTTACAAACAACTGGATTGTTTCTGCCTGTGAGTTTTTTTCTTCAAACATGTAGAAAACATGCAACTTTTTTCAGTTTCGATCTGCTTCAACTCTCCAAAAAGGTGAAACGCACCTTCAAATGTGATTGTCGGCGCATTAATCAAAAAATTGCGATCGTTTTCGGTGAAGACATCACAATCTCGTTTTTATCCCAGCCGAAAAATGAGGAGATTGGAAATATGCAGATTCTGTCGGAAGCAGAGCTATCTGGCTTTGAAGTTGGATATTTTCAAAAAATTGGCGACGACTCTGAAGTTTTTGCTATTCGAGACGACAAACCTACTCCTACTCTCAAGATGTTATGGGGAAATCCATGGACGGGTTTGCAAAGAGTTTGTAAGGAACTGATTGATATCTTCCACACTCCAACATTCGACATCAAAATTGATTTGGACGAACACAAAGAGAATTACGAACCAATCATTTCTTGGATCAATGGGATTTCGAAGTTTGTAAAAGATGTGCAATTCACTGGATTTGAATTTGAGTCGACAATTCTCACGTGGTGTCTGGAGAATTTGAAATCAACAAGCTCAATCACGGTTTCCACATTTCTCGGACGGTATGTTATGCCAGATGTTATCAATGTGAAAACTGGTATTTTGACGATTTGTGACGGGAAATGGGTGCAGTTGACTCATTTGGAATCGATGGATTGTGCAGAATTGAGACTCAAAAAAACATCACTCGGCGATGCAATCCTGAACCAATTTCTCCATGTTTTGAAGAGAGGTTCCAACCAGAATCTCAAATCGTTAACTCTGGAGTACGAAGGGAATGTAACTATTGATGCAATTCTGTTTGGCTTGAACGCAGTGAAAAGAGATGAAGGAGAATGGGCATTTGTGTTGGACACTGGAGATAAGTGTTCGTTCACTTGCATCACTGAGGCCAACGCATACCCTTATGGATCTCCTGATACCCGGATTGAGATCAGCATTGAAAGAAAGTAATTGATCATCTGTTTTTGTTTGTTTGTGGAAACCTTTTTTATTGATATTGGTTTAATGCTTTCATATGATGAATTTGAATAAACCTTATAATTATAATCTTTTATTCTTCGAATATGCGGGATTGTGCATAATGTTTCATGGCGCTATCTGGTGGGTCCAGCGCTCGGGATCTTTTTCCTTGCGCTCCATTTCAAATTCATTTTTCGATTTTTCATCTTTTTTTACTGAAAGCAATTTTTTTTTCACCAAACGAATTTTCGCATCTGAATTACTTCTGAACACTTTGCTTTCAGCCCTAGTTTCAGATATATGACTCACAGAACATGAGATAAACGAAAGTCCTATTTGGTGTCTAGTTGCAGAGAGCTGGCCATGGAAAGATGTATATGTTCTGCGATCAAAGATTGGTAAAGTGCAAAAAAAAACAATTGCAAAAAATGAGCTGCCGAAGGTTGATAACATGGTGCTTCAGTCGGATGCTGCATAAAAGAAGGTTCAGCAATTCACTTGGGCATACGGTCAAAATTGTCATCCAAAACATAGATGGACCAGTTTCTCTGCTTGTTTTTGTGTAAAAATTGCTCGGTATTTTTTTTGTTGCTGAAATCTTTCGGCTGATACGATAGTTCAAAAATCACTGTTCTCGGAGATAGTTTTGAATTTTTCTCACTGTTTCTCCCTTACGAAAGTTTGTAAAGACCATACTAAATAATAATCAAATTGGGATAACGAAAATTCTAGATTTGTTTTCAATACCCTCAAAGTATTAGTTCCCTAGTTTTCTCCTAAATTATGAGGAAATCCAGAGAGTTGGGCATCAAAACTTCCAGAGATTTCTCCTTCGAACACAAATAAACGATTTTTTCGAAAATCAAGGATGAAAATGAAATAAAAAGTCGAAAATGCATTTTATTGTATTTGCTCATCAATGTAAAAACCATTATAGGCGTTTCGCCAGCCCCTCTCAAGACCTAATATCTCATACATTCCCAACCAGTTCTCAAATTCTTGTTTGCCAGAACTGATCAGACGGTAGGTTGCAAATATCAGCATCAAGAGTACAATAAACCTGAACACTTGAATTTTCCTCAACCTCTGAAGCGCAGTTTTCATCCAATAAAGAATGTAACAACAACGTTTGTTTGGACAAATTAGGAAAGAAAAAGTTTTAATCATATCGTTATTAATTTTCAGAAAACTGTGAATTCAACTTGGCTGAAACAAAAATTTAAAACATAATAAAATTGAATTACAAATAAATTTTGAAAAAAAATCGGACACGTAAATTTAAAAATCACCGGGAACAGTGTCTTCTAAACCCTTCTCAGCCAATGGGATACAGAACCGTGCAGTATGTGTACGTCTGCAGAAAAATTCATGAGGTTTCATACACTTAAACATTGTGGAAACTCACATATCACCACATGACCCAGTAGTGTAGACTGGTTCCATTTTCTCCAAAAGTGCGACTATGTAGGCAACTACGGTTAGCTGATTTGGAAGTTAATGATTGGTTGGCTCGTCGTTGGTCATATAGGGAAAACAGCGTCTGTAAAAGAAATTACATACACTCCGAAAAATTTCAATGCAATGTATTCAGTTCTCTCATTGTGCTAATACCTGGTTTTCATCCAATTTCGCTAACAACTTCCGTGTTGTTTTCATGTTAAACTTTCCGTATGTATCAATTTTTCTACTGAATTTACCAATTCGAGTTGAAGACGAGAAGCAACTCTCATTCTATTCTCAGTTTATTTCACCGAACTTTTTTCATTTTCTAGATTTTATCTAGTCTAAACATACCTGATCATACCAGTTATTGTAGTTGCTCTGGTTAGAGATTCCCTGTCGATAGCTTCCAGGATTTCGTCTGTACTGGCCAGCTTGTTGCCACCGTTCCTGTAGTTGCCATTATTTTGCTGATCGTTGCTCCAATTTCCATTGTTGTAGGTGGAGGAGCCCCAGGAAGTCTGGCTTCGAATTGGCTGAGACTGGTTAGGATGACGGTTATGCTGCGATTTTGTGTGCGCGCGCTCCTAGAAATAATATTTTGATTCTATGAAAATTTTGATGAAAAAAAAATTACCACTCCATCTACGCGTATACAGCTTTCTCGATTGCAATGACCTTCCAGCTCAATCAAGAACATTTGATGCTTGACGGGAAGCATCCAGTGAAGTATGTGTCCGGACATTGTTTTCGTTTGTATTACACTGTAAAATGATAATGGCTATACACAAAAAATTGACAAAACATTTTTTTGCAAATTTTTTAAAAACTTGAAAATACTGTAAATTTAGAAATACGACAAATCTCCAATTGACTATTATTAAAGTGGTAAAAACATTGTTCAAGATACTACTGTTATAGAATGACTGGCCGCCCAAAATTCAACTCCTCTATTTTGTGATTGATCCACTTATTTCAGTGAAACATGCGTTTATGAGGTTCTCGATCGAATTTTTCAAATCAATTTCAAAGTTTTCACGATCCTGGCAAACTTTTTTCTCAATACTTCCATCATGAATTTGTATGAATCATGTTAACAAAAACAATTGATTGAAATCAAGACTAAATGAAACTTTCCGGCAATGCTCCCATTTCAGATCTTGCGATTTGGTCATTGTTTTGCAGATGCATACTTCCAATACCTATATATTCATTTTTAATATGGAACGTCAGTAGAAACAATATGGGGAGTAATTGTTGTTTTTAGAAGTGATGGTATCATGAAAGTGGATAAGAATCCAAAGTTGAGGAATAAATCTTACGGGGGAAAAGACGAACCCCGAAATCATAAGACTCTAATGGTCACAATGAATAACATACTATTTAACTAAGACCTCCCGGGAACAAAAGGTGGTTAGGATACATTTGCCGGTCTTATATATACTTTATTGGAAGCGGTGAGGTATATTTCTAAACGAGTCGCTTGAGAAACGAGTGCCTGAAAAAAATAGGTTTTTCCAACGTTCCCTTGGCCTGATGCAAAGCAATAGAAATTTTTGGCGCAAGCTAAAACAATATTGAATACTAATTGTGAGAAAGGCCTAAAGTGCAGCAGCTAACAAGGGAAGTATGTATTGCTTTGAGTTGGGAACTTTCTAGAAATTTGTGGACGTACTAATTCGACTATGGAGATTTCATTTCTGAAATAAAAAATGGCTAAATGCTCAGGTGGGCTCCAAGTGGGCTCCGCCAGCCGCCATTCTATCGGCTAGTCTGGGGAAAGGCAACCAATGTGTTTCAGTGGTCAAATAGTTCAGTGGTAGAGTAGTAGGTCAGTAGAAAAATAGCCTGGGTTCAACTCCCACCTGTTTCATTTTTGTTTTTTTTTTCTTTTTGTGTCCGATCAAGCAAAATTTTGAAAAAAAAATTCAAAAAAAATTTCAATATATTTTCTTCAAACTTCATCGTTCTCACAAAAATATTAATTTTCTGAAAAAATTTTTTTTCGAAAAATTTTGATCGGTCGATAGACCAATGGATCAACCAATTTTTTGGTAAAAAAAAATATTTTTATTTTTTCGTCAACAATCGTTCCTTGTGTCATAAGAACCTACGTACACTATTTAGAAGTTCGAAAAATTCGTTATCACGTGAGTTAGGGCTTCTGTCGGATAAAAAGTATCTGGCTCCACCCTTCATGTGAATATTCAGTCATTTTTTATTTCAGAAATGGAATCTCCATAGTCGAATTAGTACGTCCACAAATTTCTAGAAAGTTCCCAACTCAAAGCAATACATACTTCCCTTGTAAGATTGATCATTTTTTCATATTCCTACTATTTCTGTGAACCCATTCTACTTTCCCCAACTTACATTTTATCAGTAGAATCCGCCCCTTTGTCGGTCACATTAAATTTGGAGAAAATACCATAGCACCATTATCAAACTGAAAAATGTGTTTCAGGTTTTGAAGTGAAAATACAGGTTCTAATACTTGGGCACTGCTTAATGGAAACAGAAGCACACGCTACACACATATAACCAAAAAGAAACTTACAAATTATAAATAATCAAGAGAAGACCCAGCATCCAGAGAGTCAGAAAAAAATATAATGATTTATAGTCAACAACGAGTCCCTTTTTATACTAGAAGGAAAGGGCGGAGCTGAAAGGTGGGAGTGGTTTGTGTCCGTGGTACGACTCATCATCTAATTTTGTCTCTCGTAATAAACAGCCCATTTAAACAAGATTGCCAGGCGGTGTCGTGTTTTGAGATTAATTGTGGTCGTGGTAAACAACCCAACATGAAATTGAGGTTGTCAGTGGAAAGCGACACCTGAGAATACCTTTCTCTGTCTTTTAATTTGTTGTTGTTGCACCTGCCTACGGTGGCAATAAGGATCAACAATTCTCAAATTTCATTTTGTTTGTAGTATGGTCGGGATGGTCAGGATTGTCAATATCAGTCTGCGCTGGTTTAGGCACAGAGCAATAATAATGTTAAAATCTGAATAAATCTTCAAGTATGACTGTCAAGAAAAACATGCGCATTTGAAGCTAATAACCCACTATTTGTGGTAAAGGTTCAAAAACTTTGAAAAATCAAGTTCTTAGGTTTTGGTACCATTGGATGAGACCAAGTTTGCAAAGCCGTCCTAGCTAGAGTTCAACCTTCACTGGTTTACAAATGATGGTGCAGAAGATTGTGGGAAAGAAACACTGAGGCATGTATCTTACACAAACTGAAGAGCAGGAAAACTTCCTCAATGCATTATTTGTGAATGTTTATTGTAATGTACATACACTCCAATTTTCTATAAAAAAATCAAGAAAACAATACAGTTTTTTTTCTCGATTTCTTGACCGGCAGTAAACCTGCTGTCGGTCTGCTGTCGGTCTGTTGTATGAACAGGATTAGGATATTTTGGTCTGTAGTTAGTCTGATAAAAATGTTTTCTTAGAAGAAGCGAAAACGAAAATACAAATGACGGGACGTTACAATACAGATTAAAAAAGTAAATCTGCTTTTTTCGAGCTTTTGGAATGGAACATGATCATTTTTGATTTTTTCGGGAGAGATCGCTTGAAATCTTTGCCCACCTGTTGCGAAAACAGGTCAATTGTCAAAAGTGGTATTCCAAAAAATCCAAACAGGGTACAGATGGTCCAAATCAATTTCTTTTACACGTTTTGGTAACCCTCATTAACTGGAGTGTGGTCTGGATTGATTCTGGCTTGGTATGATTGTGAGCGTCTGAATTTGAATTTATTTGAATTGGATGAAGGACGAACTGCCACTGACACAGGAAATGATAAAAAAAAAAGAGAAATTCAGTACGGAGGGATGAGTTGAAATTAGTGACCACGAAAATGTTGGAGATAATTTAAGACACGCTATCTGAGAAGATCGAGGTCAGGCCTTTTGGCCACTGTACAGAAAAAAGTCAAACCGATCCAAATCGGTTGGTACCTAGTATAGTATACACCACAACACTTCTAAGGTTTATGGTGTACATCAAATTAGGCTCCGCCCCTTTTCCTCTTATACAAGGGCACTATAGGAACCAAAAATAAAATTTTTTGTCTGATGAGATATTGACAAAATCAAAACGGGAAGTGAATGCTGACACCCTCTGAAGTATTTTTTAGTTCTGAGCAAAATTCTGACATTACGTCTTCAGGGTTAAAAAAGTCATTTTTGATGAAAAGCTCATTTTTTCGATAGTTTTCCGAGTTTTTGAGGAGGAAGAACTCCGAAGTGCAAAAAATAATTAAGATATTATTGTTCCCCGTCTAATTCTGAGCCGATTCACCTATTAGGTCATCTGATCGAGGGGGACCCTGACACTGAAAAAACCGAAAATATTCGAAATTTGAGTCAATTTCTATGTATACCTATACAGGGTGCGGCCAAATTATAGCAACTCGAGTTGGACGCAGTGGTGAATGCTTGAAAGATTTTCCTGCGCCTAATATCTATCAGTTTTTTGTTTATTGGCCTTTACTCAATATTTTTGCAAAGTTTCAGCCTTATAGCTTTCAATTTGATTTAATAGTTATGTGCTAAAGTTGACTAGCTCGGCTCGAGTACCAATTCAACTGATTTTGGGCTTTTCTCCCGACAATATAAGATTACTTCGAAAGTCAAATATGAATGTATTCTGTTCTAACTTTACAGTTTAGTATGTGTACTACGTTTTTTGAGAGATTCGGACATATATCTGCTTTTTGAGAAGTGATGATAAACCTCCAAACTATGAACATATCCACTGACACGCATGTTTGTCGTTTTTAACGCTTCTGTCTTTACGTGATTATAAACCTAGCTAGAGTTGATATTATTTCTCCAAATTTTCCAAACTGTGTTTATGTACTGTAATAAGGATTTTGGGAAAGTAAGAAAAATATTCGACAGTCATCAGTCGTTTTACGATCCCATAAGTGAGTTTTTGCAAAAATGTCCGACTTTTCGTAATTTTCAGAATTTTTGTCTAAATAAACGCTGAAGTACTAATGTGAAGACCGAAAACTTCTTTACCAAGCTTAACAACCTGAAATCAGTCAAAAAATTCATTCAGGATAGCACTTAACTTTTTTTTAACAAGAAATTCTGACATCGCCACAAAAATTGAGAAACAGTGACTTTTGGTATGCAGTTTCTAAGCCGATTTAAATTTGTTTGAACTGAATTTGATGAGCTAGTATTTTTTGGCGTGATAGCTTCAAGGTAAAAGAACTTTTTCACAAAGATTTAAGAAATATAAAATTGGTATTGGCGCAGTTTGGGAAGGTGCCGAGTGAAAAATGTCGCGTGCCGTAGTAAAGGACGAGTGAGCGGAACTGTACAAATTAGACCCAGTAAACATAGAGGGGGTCTAACAGATTTTGGTTTTTTTTGTTCAATATTAGTCCGGGACTCAACCCAAGAAAAATGAATCTGACTCTTTTCTCCGATGGGGAGATATGCGCGTCAGAAGTAGTTGCAATAATTTGGCCGCACCCTGTACATACTCAAAAGTGC